>MU225854.1:722609-766200 GCA_018584345.1 Thuja plicata | reverse complement strand
CAAAGGGTATGATTATTCTACCAATTCAAGTGGGACCTATCAAAAATAATACCATATGTCAGGTCCTTGATATGAAATTGACTTACAATATCCTATTGGGAAGGCCATGGATACATGAAATGCAAGCAGTACTTTCTACCTATCACCAATGCATAAAGTTTCCACACATGGGGGAAGAGATTACGATCGAAGGAGACTCAAACCCTTTTAAATATTGCAATGCCTTGAAGCCAAGTCACAAACTATTCATACCTCATAATAGGGAAGGAGTCATCCCTGATATTACCATGGAAAAAGATAAAGAGGAAAGTTCAAAGCCAACATCAAACTTTACATCAACTTCTAACCCTAATCAAACTAACTCAACTACATCAACTAAGGGAAAAGAAAAGATGAGTTATGAGGGTCAAAATTCAAATGATAATTCAATCAAGACTTCAACATTGAGAATGGAAACTTCGAAACCCACTAAGGAAGAAAGAGAACAAGCTAAGAAAGATCATTATCAAAAGATGAGTGACATGATGAACCAATTTGAGAAACAATGCAAAATTTACTCAAAAGGGGTAGGGGAATATTCTGTTTCCCTATTTGATTTACCTACATCTCCAAGGACACATGGGAAGCCATCCAAAAATCATCAAACTCGCAAGTATAATTCTCATTTTGTGAGAGAATGTGACAAACAAGAAATGGAAAAGGAGCATAATGAAGTATTACAATGGCTTTATAAAGATGAGGATAATTTAGCTAATCCCATTGAAAGGGTGCAACATATCAACATCCAAACTGATCAATATGGAAAAGGATTTGATATCATGAAGAAAATGGGATATAAGGGAAGAGGAACCTTAGGAGTTCGACATAGAGGGTTGTTAGAACCTATTGAACCAGTTTGGAGAGCAAAAGAAGAGAAAGCCGACATAGGTTTTCAACATAAAGGAGAAAGTTCAAGTCCCATGCATGATTTTTGTGCACATATCCATATGGTAGGCTCTGAAAGTGAAGATGATTCTAGGGATTATGAGTGGGATTCCTTTTTTGAAGAATCTTTTCATGACATAGAGGTTGATACCATTCACACTTATGAAACTCCTCCTAAAGTTGAGAATCAAGAACATGTGACTCAAAGTTTGACTTCTACTCAAACATCAAGTGAACCTCAACAATCTACTATAGAACAAGCACCTCCTTACAATCAATGGGTAGGTGAACCTTGGGTACCTTCATGGGTGTGAGATTCTAACCCACTGTTTAATCCACATGCTTTCTTTCCCATGGAAATCTTAGAGGACTCTAGTGAAGAGGATTTTGATCCTTCTTCCATGGACCATCTTGAAGAGGCACATGTTATAGAACTTGACGATACAATGTCTGAACCATCAAACAAATTCATGTCCCTAAATCCCTAAAATGATAATCCATCCAATGAATCCTTATCCTTAATGCACCCCGAACTTATTGATTGGGATCTTTCCAAGCCAAATGACTTACTATACTTCCCAAATGACAATGCAATGGCCTTATACCTAAATGCGGTTGAACCAAATTCTTCTATCAATGAATTCATTCTGGACATGATGATAGGGGCAGGTGTTCAACCTCTTAATCCACAAAATGAAAATAAAAAATACAAAAAAATGAGAAGGTCTAGTGGTGAAAATCACCATGTGGCAGTGCTAGACCCAAAAAAAGTAAAAATAAAGGATGTTTCCGAAGGTGAAAACCCAACTGTGACACCTAAGGAAGAGAGGTTAGACATCTTACCAGCACATGAAGATGAAAGATCACCTATACTCATTGAACCCACAAAAAATGTTAATATTGGTACCGAAGTGGATCCCAAATTTATTCACTTGGCAGCATCTTTGAGTCCCTTGGAGAGGAAATAATTCATTGAATTATTTCAAGAAAAGAAAGTCAAATTTGCATGGTCATATGCTGACATGCCTAGATTGGATCCAAGTTTCATAATGCATCATTTGAATGTGAAACCAGGAGTTAAGCCTGTCAAGCAGAAATTGAGAAAAATGCATCCACATGTAGCCCTTTTAGTAAAAGAAAAATTGGAAAAGTTACTCAAGTTGGGATTTATAAGAGTAATTACATATGAAGAATGGATCTCCAACATTGTACCAGTTACCAAACATGATAAATTCGTAAGAGTTTGCGCGGATTTCAGGGATTTAAACCTTTCTTGCCCCAAAGATGACTTTCCATTACCTAGCATTGATGCTATTGTGGATCTAATTGCGGGTCATTCTATGTTTTCACTTATGGATGGATTTAGTGGGTATAATAAAATTCACATTGCACCTGAGGATCAAGAGAAGATAGCCTTTACATGCCCATGGGGTACTTTTTGTAGGAATGCAATGCCCTTCGGTCTCAAAAATGCCGGAGCCACTTATCAAAGAGTAATGACTACCATATTTCATGATATGATGCACACTTTCATAGAAGATTATGTGGATGACATTCTAGCTAAATCACATAAAAGAAAAGATCACTTATCCATACTTGAAAATATTTTTACAAGGCTAGAACAATTCAAAGTTAGACTCAACCCAAAGAAGTGTGCTTTTGGGGTACAATCCAGAAAACTCCTAGGGTACATTGTTTCCGCAAAAGGCATTGAAGTAGATCCTGAAAAAGTACAAGCAATAATGGACATGGACATTCCAAAGAATATTAGTCAAATGAGGTCACTTCAAGGAAGGATTCAATCTATAAGGAGATTCATCTCTCAATTGGCAGAAAAGTGTCATTCATTCACAAGGTTGCTACATAAAGACACCACCTTTACATGGGATGAGGAATGTGATAAAGCCTTTACATTGTTGAAAACATAATTGATGAATCCGCCGATCTTAATGTCACCTATTCAAGGCAAACCTTTATTACTCTATATATCAGCAACGGAAAAATCTTTAGGAGTCTTATTGGCACAAGAGGATAATGAAGGAAAAGAAAGAGCTATCTACTACTTGAGCAGAACTTTGATCAAATATGAATTAAACTATAGCTTCATGGAAAGGGCTTTCCTAGAAGTGGTATTTGCCTCTCAAAAGTTAAGGCATTATATGTTGATGCATAAGGTGAAGCTCATAGCCAAAATTGATCCATTAAAATATTTACTTAGCAAAACAACTCTAACTGGAAGGATTGCAAAGTGGGTAATGGTGCTTAGTGAGTTCGACATTGAGTATGTGGATAGGAAAGCAATCAAAGGTCAAGTTATTGCAGATTAGTTGGCCGACTATCTCTTAGAATCTACGCATCCAATTCAAGTGGAGTTTCCGGATTCTGAGATTGTTAATGTGGAAGCTAAGACATGGACTTTATACTTTGATGGATCTTACACCCAAAATGGTAGTGCGGCAGTGTATAGTCAGAAAATGGAAGCACTTCCATGGTAGAATGGTTTAGCCTTCTAGGTAGGTGGTTTGGGGTCATATTAGGCACCTTGAATGGGTTCTTGAATTTGACCTGGCTTTCCTCCTATTCTACCTTTTTGTCCACTTCTTTCCATCCAATTTTTTGCATTCTGGACTGCAGACCTGAGATCTTGGACCTCAAGGTCAGGGTCGACCTTTTGGGTCTATGTCGACCTCGACCCTGACCTAGGTCAAGGTTGACCTCGAGCCTAACCTAGGTCAAGGTCTACCTCGACCTTGACCCAGGGTTCAAATCTCAGGGTCCCACAGTTTTTGGATGTCGGTCTTTGCAAAAAGTTATTTCCCGCTTTCAGGTCGGCTGTTTCGGGTTCCGATGTGGTGATTCCTAAATTATATTTAATATAGGTCCTCTCCTAGGGGTAAAGTCTTTAATGGGAATTTAATTATCCTATGTCAGCCTCCTTAGAATATTGTTCCCTAGTTTCATATAAAAGGGAGCTTTCTCCTCTCATTTTCTTTAAGTCTTCTAATTGTGATCAAACATTCTCTAACCATTATCAAGTAAACAAGCACTAAGGAAACTAAGCATTCAAAGGACATTCAAAAATCCATTATTCTACATGTTTTCAAGCTCTCAAGGTTTTCAATTCTTCCCCTCAACCATTCAAGTTTTCCATTGAAGATCAAGGATTCAAGTTTTCAAGCCTTTGAAGGGATTTGGTTCAAGCATTCAAGATTCATCATTCAAACCCTAGATCTAGCCATCGTGATGGTGTGATCTTCCTTCAAGATCCTTTGTGCATCCTCAAGAATCTTTCATCATTTCTTTAAGGTGGATTTCAAGCATACAATCATGGAGTTTTATGGTCTTTATTGAGTCCAAGCTTTCATATTTACATAATTGCTTACATTTGAATTACAATTGCATATCTATTAAATATCATAGCTTCATTCTATACTTTATTGATTTCAAGGTTAATTCCTAAATTGGGGTTTGACTAAGGTAAACCCCTCCCCCCCAACAAACAAACCTCTTTTTCTTGCAGGTATAGGTTCGGGACTACAGATTTGGACTCAAATCTAGATACCCTTTTTGGCTTTCTTTCGGGCTCCGCGAATAGATTTTTTGTCGACACTGTGCAGGTCAGGGTCAACATTATTGGGTCAAGGGTGACATTTGTGGGTCAAGGTCGAACTTTTTCATAAGATAGTGTCAGATCGGAAAAATATTTATGGGTTTTGTTCGTCTCTGCGTTCCGGTTCTGGATCATACTTAAGATTTTCTATAAATAGTCTACAGACCTCAGAAAACAACATTTTCCGGATCTGCAATTCTTTAAGGTTGGTTCTTCTTCTTATCCTTTTCAATTACTGTCATATATCATATCTATATAATCAATTAACAAAATTTAAGATCTTCTTCTTTACTCTCATTTCCAAATGGTTGATTCACTTATGCATTAATCCCTCTTTTGGGTTGATCAACTTGGATCTTTCATTTGCGCATTTGGGGATAAAGGTGGAACATCTTATCTTCCTCATAATCACATTTCAATACAATTACAATTTAAATGTAAAGGTTAGGGAAATACACAATCAAACCCTAATAAAACTAAATAAACTAAAGAATCATTTTTCTTCCTTTACAGGCAGGCATTCTTTTGATCACACCACAAGGTTACACAATCCCAAAATCTTACAAGTTATTGTTTCCTTGTACAAACAACATTGCAGAGTATGAAGCTTTTGTTATAGGTCTCAAGATGGCCTTGGAATGGAAGGTCACAGAATTACAAGTCTATGGAGACTCTCAATTAGTCATCAATCAAGTCAATAATGAATATAATACCAAGGATGAAAAATTGATGCCTTACAAGAAATTGGTGGATGATTGGGTAAAGTAATTTTCTTTCATTACTTTTGAACAAATCCCACATGACAAGAATAGAGCAGCGGATGCAATGGCTACCTTGACATCTTTGCTTCAAATGCCTGATCAAAACGAAAGGTATGAGTTCTTGGTGGAAGAATTGGTTAAACCAGCATTTGACCTACCTGATAAACAAATTATTGCCCTTTTAAATGGACATGACTCACCATGGTATGGATCCATTTATGCCTACCTAAAAGACCAAACCTTACCTATAGACCAAACCCGTGCTCCAAATTAAAATTTTATAAGACAAGTGGCTCGTTATACCATCCTTTCTGACACATTGTATCGTAAGGGTCTTGACGGAATGCTCCTTAGATGTCTAGAGGAAGATGAATCAAAATTAGCTTTAAAAGACGTCCACGAGGGGATTTGTGGGTCACATTCGAGTGGTTTAAACCTAGCTAAGAAAATCCTATGCATGGGGTACTTTTGGAAAACCTTAGAAAGAGATGCCTGTCAGTTTGTAAAAGTTTGTGCAAAATGCCAATACCATGGAGACATGATCCATGCACCAGCACAAGAATTACACCCATTTGTCACACCATGGCCATTTTACCAATGGGGTTTTGATTTGATTGGCATGATCTATCCACCTTCTTCAAATGGACATAAGTACATCCTCACTGCCACAGAGTATTTCACTAAATGGGTTGAGGCCGTCCCTTTAACAACTGCAACAGGGAAGCAAATTTCCATGTTCATCCTTAATCATATCATTTTCAAATATGACATTCCTCACACCTTCATCACGGATAATGGAAAATAGTTTAAGAATAAGGACGTAGATGAACTTTGTGACACATTCCATATTACTCATCACTCTTCATCAATTTACTATCCCCAAGGTAATGGACAAGCAGAGGCTACCAACAAGAATATCCTCAAAATCCTCAAAAGATTGGTCGGTAAGTCAGGTAGAGATTGGCACCTTCAAATCAATCCAACATTATGGGCCTATAGAACTAGTATTCACACCCCGACAGGAGCTACACCTTTTTCATTGGTTTATGGGGCTGAAGTTGTTCTACCTTTAGAGGTTCAAATACCATCCCTAAGAGTGTCATTGCATGCATTAATCACGGATGAGGATTATAGGGTTGCCCGACTTCAACAATTGGAATTGTTGGAGGAACACCAAACTCAAGCTTATGATCATTTGAAAGTGTATCAGAATCAAATTTCAAGAAACTATACCAAGCATATTAAACCAAGAACCTTTCAAGTGGGAGATCTAGTATTGAGGGAGAATCCTAAAAATCAGGTTGATAGAGAAAATAAAGGAAAGTGGGAAGCAAATTGGCTTGGTCCTTTTGTCATTGTTTCTTCTTTTGAAACAGAGACTTACGAATTGGCCGATTGTGATGGTGATGAATTGCAAGAACCTATCAATAGCATTCATCTTAAGAGGTTTCACACTTGATTAGACGAAAGAGTATCTGAGGAAAGAGTATTAGTTGAGAGTGTTAGATGAGTCAGCATCACCTTTGTACATGAGAAAAAGTCAAAATACAAAAAAAGGAGAAAAAGATCAAAAAACCAAAAAAATCAGAAAGTTCAAAAGCCAAAAACATTGGAAAAGCATAAAATCAGAAAAAAGGAGAAAATTGAGCATGAAGAAATCAAAAACATTTGGAAAATCAAAAAAATGTTGTCTTGGTGAAAACCTAGCAAATAGGCGCCTTGATGACAAAAAATAAAAAATAAAAATAAATAAATAAATTGAAAAAATTGAAAAAGAGAAGAAAGTGCCTTGGTGAAAACCTAGCAATAGGCACCTTGGTAGCAAAAAAAAAGAAAAAAAGCAGTAATCCCAAAATGTGAAAACCTGGAAACAGGCATTTTTTGTCCCTTAGGTCTTTCCTTGTCGGATTTGTACATATTGCATTTCATCATCTCATTTGTATATCCTCATTGCATCCGTCATTTATGCATAAGTCATAATAAAGTCTCAAAGCTGCATTGTTTCATTCTAGGTCTCATTTTGCCCTAAGTTTCACATTGATCACATTTATTACTTGGGCGCAATCATTATGGATTTTGGTAAACCGGATTCAAAAGTGCACAATTTTGGTCACACAACAAAAGCAGATTTTCAGATTCAGAGGAGAGATAGTTTGGAATCTTTGATGGATATCATTGTTCAACCCTAAACAGTTTGAGCCGCCAACACGATCCTTGAGTTTCATTGAATTATTTTATCAGGATTAAAAATTAACAAACCCTAAATGATCAGCATGTTTGGAATTCTTTTTGAAAATCTTGATACATTTAAAAATACTTGGAATTTTTAATGAGTTTTTCATTGACTTTTTTGAGTCATGTTCTTTTTAGCTAATCGATGATGTTTCGACTAGATTTGCGATGATGAAGACATGATGTTTTCTTAACTTTTGTGTGACTGTTTTGAGGAAGATCCTTTAACTTGTGTGAATTCATCTAAGGACATGGTCATCAAAGAACCATCGAGGACATTCATATAGGAAGGAGGGTTAACCTTTGTTTGTTTACGCAAAAGGATACCTTGGCTGTTTAGATCTTCAATATCTTAATACCAACATCCACTTGCAACATTGAATCCAATTAAACTGGTATTCATACTCACATAGTTGGTCATTCAACTAGTGAGGGTTGTACTTGGTTTTGCAAAAGGTTACCAAATGAGATGAAAGTCATATTCATATCCTTATGGTCGCAGTGGTACCAGTCAGGATTGTATCGAATCCTAGTTCCACAACGCTCAATGATTAAAATATATCTTTGTTTGCATTTCTTTCGCAAACCTCAAGGACAATTAGTTGCATTGCATTTTTCATATTAGATTAATTGCATTTTCATGTTAGATTAATGGCTTTATTTTTAGCATGTTTCCAAGTTTGATGGGGTTAATTAATGTTGGTGACACATCAATTCAATGGTTTCAAATCATCAATATGAGATTATCTTTTGCATTCATAGCATTAATCATTAATCATTATATATTCATATCAAGAGAAAAACAAAGAAAAGAAACATTATTCATTAGTCATTTATCCAATCATCATTTAGGACTTGCATTTTATAAATTAAGTTGCATACATCAAAATCCAAAAAGATAGTTGCATTCATTTTACCATTGCACTAAGTATTGCATCCATATCATTGCATTGCATTATCCATACATCATGATAAAATCATAAAATCATATAGAAATAAGTTGCATTAACATCATTTGCATCCATCTATCTATGTCCTACTCTAAGACATTGCACCCATAGCATCATAGAATCATGTAGATTTGCATAAAAGAAATCTCACAACAACATCATCAAAGGGGAATCAATGGAAGATCATCATAAATAAATGTCCATCATCAAATGTCTATAGCAAATCTGTATATCAAAGATACATAAAAAAAATGATCCATATATCAAGTCCTGATCAAAACTACACATGATACATCAATACAATATCTGGATATTATAGATCCTTATCTATCTCATGACCCAGCAGGGGCACCTGATCCATCTCTAACAATACCTGTACCTGAACCTCCTGCGCCATCGGGATCCCCGTCACTTGATCTATCCTATGTGGAAGGTGATGCCTGACTAGTACTAGCACTGGTAGGTAACTGAGCTAAAGTAGCCAAGAATAGCTGCAACATAGTCATAACATGATCCAATCGACCAGTAACTGCAGTCATCCCTGCCTCTAATCCTCGAACATCCTGAACTAAGCTGTCTACAATGGGAGGAACTGGAGGTGCTTGTGATGCTGGAGGGGCCTGAGGTGCTTGTGGTGCTTAAGGAACCTGTGGTATCACTTGTGTTGTACTACTCTGTGGATCTACCGAAGGATCAATTGTCTCAATGAGATGGAGGTCTTTGTGGATCATGTACCTGTAATGGAACCTGTAGAGGGACCTATCTGGAATCTTGAACCCGTTTGTGTCTCTGCCTAGCCCACTCTGCACCAACTCTACCAGGAGCCTGTCTCTTGGGAGGTGCCTATGCCTGCACTCGCCTCTATCTAGGTTAACCAAATCCACCACCTCGGCCTCTAACACGACCACCCCACATCTGAGGTCCTACAGCTCTTTGTACCGTAGGAGCCCTAGGTGCTCTCTAAACCCTTATCTCTGAGGTCTCCTACCATCTCCATCACCATCATCATCATCACCGTCGTCATCATCATCACCGCCATCATCATCAGATAGATCATCCACATCAAGAATGGGCTCTGCTGGATCTATGAATCTAGTGCTTCTGTGTCATGAGAACCACTCTCGATACTCAGCGGACATACCTGCATCAGCTACATGTGGCATAATATCCCATATGATATGCCCAAGCTGCTCAATATGTGCATAGGAAAACTGATAATCAACTTGAGCTCCCCACATGGATCGCTCTACCTATACCCTAGCATAAAGTGCCATACCCTGGGACATATCATGTACTCGACCATACTGACAAAGCACTCTCCCGAAGTAAAATCTCTCTATACATAGTGGTGATCGACCAATCATCCACCGAGGGGAAAATATATAAGACAGCTCATCATCGTCCTCTCACCATCCCTCGCACCCTAAATATGGTCTCCATACAACCTGATCAATATCATCGATAGTACGATGCCAAAAATCAACCTTTCCCAGACGATGCTGGACAAGCATACCATCGTACAAAAAGGCATATGGATAACCTCGGGCTCACACTTGTGTCGAGACTGGTCTGGTGATAGGGATATGCTCCCAAGTCCACAGCTATAATAGAACTGCACCTGCTGAGATAGAGGTGCTACGCCTGTATACAATCTCATGTAAACCATGATAAAGATGGGCCAACACAAAGGAACCCCAGTCGAATCTCCAAGGATGTGCAATCAAGTCCTCCAATATACGGCCCCATCTGATTGCAAAGCCACGACCTCTCCTATCAAGAAGCAATACCCCTCCGATAAATGCTCCTAGTAATGCTGGCAATGTAGGAAATGAAGCAAACTGCACCAAAGTAATGCAATCATTCTCAATAGTATTGTCTCTGAACACCCGTTTGCATACGCTACCATCGTAAACTGAATCATAGTATATCCGCTCTCCATGAGTCGGGATCCTCAACAATCTATATACATCCTCTGGTGTGATAGTCATCTCACCGAGGGGTAGATGGAAAGTGTTATGGTCAGAGTGCCATCGCTCTGCCATAGCTATCAACAAACCTCGGTTCAGCTAAAACTGAGGGAGATCAAGAAGGAAACTAAGACCACATGTCTCGATAGTACGTCTCTCGGGAAGAGTCAACTCGTCGACTAAATAAAAAATCCAAGAAACCACACCCTGTACTCGCAACTTACGGTAATGTTCCTACATTTTGAAACAAAGTGAATTATATTAGTCTTTCTATTGGTGGATCATTCTAAGTCAATCAAACACATTAAATATATCCTTGCTCTATTTTGAGCGCATCAACCTATTGTTCCTAACCTCTAGATCTTGAGAAGGGATCAATTTGGCATCATTTTAATCAATCTGATTGGCATATCCAACATTCATCGGTATGATTTTTTCTAATATCCTAAACACTAAGTGATATCATTTCAGACGTTCAATCGAAGGCAATCTTATCCTATCTATTTCAGGTTTACTCACAATCTTTGTAGGCGACACTTGCCTAAGTGTACGTGGGATTTTAGCCCCGCGATGTTGAAAATCTCACACACAGTCTTTTGATCATCGTAGGTGGCGCTTTACAAAGCATGTGGCCTTTTAAAGTCCTAGGCGGCTTTCAAATTTTCCTAGGCGGATTGAAATGCTAGGGTTTCATAGGCGGCGCTAAGCTAATTGGGTTACAAAATTTGACCTAACTCCTAGGCAGTTTTGGATTGCTCCAACGCGGCTTTGTAAAATGTGGAGGTGGCTTTTCACTAACCTAGGTTGCTTTTAAAGTTTCCTAAGCGACATTTTGCAAAAATCTATCTAAAAAGCATTCAAAACTTGCAATAAATACTAATAAATGAGCAATAAATGCACTAGGAAGGGTAAAACCGCTCACCGGAGGCCCGTAGTCAGGAGATCTCTTATAACAGCGTGCTCTCTCGAACTGATGCTCTCGTATGGGGACCACCATCGCTATCAATCGTCACAGGATCAGAGCAAAACTCTCAGCAGTAAAAAGTAAAAATGAATAGTAAATTTGGGGTTTTCAACCTCTTTAAGCTATTTTACCTTAATTTTGAAGGTTTTTTTGACCTAGATGAACTAAATTGCATATTCTGCACACTGGGGCATCTTCTGACATCTTTTTCAGCATCATTGTTTATCAGAAATGAAATCATCTTGGATATATTCTTCGTCAGCTTCATCCAATTTTTGGCATCTAAACATAAAAATGTTTTCATTTCTGAGGGGGCATCATCATATCATCAAATCAGGATTCTGCATCGTATCTTACATCAAATCTAGGGCATTAAAAGTTCAAACTTTATCAAAGAGGTATTCCGCATCAGGTTTCACATCAGGTTCCACATCAAGTTCTGCATTTGGTTTCACATCAAGGTATCAATCAAATTATCAATATTAGGTTTTGCATCAGTTAATCAATCAGACATCAGTATCAAATCAATGATCAGGACATCAAGTTCTCTTTGAATCAATGCACTTCGCACATCAATTCAAAGAGGGGCATTTGTAGACACCTAAAATTGACCAGGTATTTCTTAATCATCCAAATCTGCAAATCTCAGCCAATTACCCTAAATCTCATCCAAATGCATCAAAATATATCAAAATCAATCAAATGGACATTTATCAAGCAAATTGGACAAAATAAAAATTAAAATCAAAGGATTAATTAATCATGAAATCAAATAATCAAATTCAAGCCTAAAAGGGATCAACCAAATTATATAATTGATTTTAATCAATTAATTGTATAGTTTTAAATCAAAAATCAAATCCAACCTATTCACCCTTACATGGCTAATTTAATTAATTGATTGAATTAAATAAATCCTAATTTCTTTCAACTCAATTTGATCAACCAATGAGAATTGAGTACTTTGTCTTCTTGTCCCACCCTTAGAGGACAACCATTTAAATGGTCCCCCCATTTGAAACCATTTGAGGGATCAAACTCAACTAAGGATTAACCCATGGTCAATTCACTCCACCCCCTACCCTTGGGAATTTTCTATAAATATAAGCCATTTTTAAAGCATTTCATATCCTAAAAAAATTGAATGCATAGCATCCTTATTATAGGCAATTTGTGAGCAATTGAGAGCATATTGAACATTTCCATAGCATTTTGATCATTTGGAGAAGCAAATTGTTGATTCTAGGAGCATAATCATGAGCATTTGAGTTGCAAAGCACACACATCTTGAGCATTTGAGCTAGATTTAGGAATTTTGTATCAATTTTCTCATTCTAGGATTGTCCTTGAGAGAGATTAAGGCCGAGAGCTCTTTCAACAAAGCTTAGATAGAGAACCATGAGATGTCATGGATTTAACTACAATTCTTTAGGCTAAATTGTTATTTCTTTCCATAGAATTGTAGTTTTGAATCCTAATTTCATGAAGGTGTAATTTCTCACACACAGGTCTGTAGGCAGCTTGCCACTGTACTCAAACGATTTCTTCCTGAAGAGGAATGGGAGAAATTTTTCCCATTGCAGCTAGGTAAATTCTCATGTTTTTCTATTGAAGACGCAATAAGCATAGGGAGTAATCTAAGTCATTTTGATTTCAAATATTATACAGAGAGGACAGGTTTTGATAACAAGAAATTTTCCAGTGGGAGTCTAGGACTTAGGTCCCATATGTTCCCAATTCCCCATCTAGAAGATTTATGGGAAGATTGTCCTGATGAGTCCCAGGTTAAGGAGAGGGATCACAGTCAACTCTGCATATCTTAGATTCTATCCATGAGGTTGCAGTTGAATGTAGAAGGTGTGACAGATGATGGCTCAAATTTATTTGAATCCAATTTCAAAAGACCCCTGGGAAACAAAGAATATGATATTGACTGGTCAATGGAAGAAGAAGATGATATTAAACGCAGGACACAACATGTGCTTCGATTAACTGAGGAATGGTTGCAAGCAAGAAGAAAATAGTCTAGTCCTGAGTCAATTGAAGTTTAATCTTCACCTTTATATTCCTCTTCCCATGTTTCTAATCCCCATAAACCAATTGATAATGCAGGTTCATCGGGTAAGCAGCGGACTAGGGGTTCCAAGAAGAAATCTATTGCAGAGCCTTCTCCTATAATTTTGCCTCAGCAAATTACTAGATCAAAGACCCGGTCACAAAATAAAGAGAAGATGACTTAGGAAAACACATAAAAAATCAACTTGGAGGATGACAAATTTGGGGATATGAACTATCAAATTGGTGAAGATGAGAAAATAGGGAAAGACCTCTTTGATCTAGATGATGTGACTTTGGATATGATGGATACTCTTGCAAAGACAAACGAACAAGCAGCAACACCAAGTGTCACACCAAGATGGCTAAATACTTTAGTGAATAAGAAATGAAGTCTAGTTCCTATATCTATCCCAGTGCAGGACATAGTCAAAAATTACATTCAACAAACTCCCAAGGCTAAAAAAGTCAAAAGCACTGCACGGATGTCTGCAGATGCAAAAACTGGAAAGTGGACTGCTGAAGTGGCCACCTACAGGCCAAGAGAGGAGAAGCAAAATGTTGCGGCGAAAGATTTTCAAGTCACCAAGATTGAATTAGGAACCATGGATAGGGCAGGGAAGAATCAACTGTTTAAGGAAACAACTTAGCAGATGTTAATGACATCTTGGTAGGACAGCAAGGAAAAGAAAGAAATGAAACAGACAATAGTGTCACTTTCCCAATTCATAAACACTTTAGACAACTTCGACGCCACACCATTGATTCAATCCCCACAGGTATTCGATCCAAATTCCACAGAAAGTAAAAATTTGCTAAATCAAGTCTAGCATTGCCGAACTTTGGTCTCTTCGGTTGATGAGTGAATGTCTCAAGTACTTAGCAGTGGCCAGCAGTACATTAAAGACTCACATTTAGTCCTCCATGATACATAAGCTATAATGGGAGAATTGCAAACTCAACGACAAGTCTGGGATGGAGAGGAGGAAAAATGGGTCTCAACGATGAGGAAATTCTTGGAAATAGAGAGGTACCGCTTCAATAAATTCTGCACAGAAAAATCTCTGAAATGCATTGAAGAATCAATTTTATTTATACTTAGAAAGAACATCAGCTGGCGTATCTCTATCATAAGAAGCACCATTACAGAAACTAATGAATACGAGGTCGAGGCAAAGCAAATTCAGAAAGCCACTCTGAAGGAGTTGAAGGTCATCAACTTCACCTATACTTATCCGGCAACCTACGGTGAACAGGAATTGAAAGGGGCTCTAGAAGCCTTCGACTCAGTGATGAAAATAATCAAAGAAAAGGCTAATCCTAAAGCCATAGACCTAACTCAAATGACAAGGATTGAATCAATATTATATTTGTGTGTGGATCAGTTGCCAGGGGTGGTGGAAAAAGTGAAGAAGTTGAAGTGGAGTAAAGAGGCCTCAATGGCCTGGATTGTGAATTCCAAGATCCTGCATCCGTCATTTGCAAAGGAGCTGGTCCAAGCGTACAAGGAATGGAAACCTACTCAGTCAGTTGCCGAAGAAGAAGGAATCCTAGCGGGAAGCGAGGACCGTGCAGTGGACAAAGAACCAGATTTAGATAGTTAGTTTTTATTTGAATTAACATGCAAACTCTCAAGGACACGTGTCCTTTTTCTTCTGGTTTCATTTTATAACTAATTTCCTGAGAGGTTGAGTTTTTCGGAAGATCTCTCGATGCTTTGAAACTATAAGTATTTTTGCTGAAAACTTTAGAAGGGTTCGGAAAAAAGAAACTGATCGTAACTAAATAGTTTCATTTTTGTTGTGATAGTTTTTAATTGGAATGTTAGAGGAACAGATGTGGATGAATCTGATACTATTGAAAGAACAAACTTCATGTGATTGCCTGTGTAGTAATTTTGAAATACATTAAAGTTAAGTTTATCAAATCTGTGTCGTTTGAAAACAAAGAGCAAGTATCATGTGTTGGAATTTTATTTACTCTGTGATGTATATGTCTGTGGATTCATAATACTTTGAATTTATCTATATAATGTTGCCTTTTTGCTGATTAGTTATCTGTTTTCATTGAATCTGTTGAAAGAGAAATTGTACCTTTTTTTCCTTGTCGTTTTGCTATCTTTCTTAAGATATTTCTGCAATACTTCTTATCTATGAATGGTGAAGTAACCTTTATAAACTTTCAGGTTAAAAGTTCAAATTTGGAAGTGGATGTTATTGATAAAATATATCTAGGGAGTTGTACCTAGGAACAAATTCAGAGGGAAGTGAGTTAAGATCACTTACCCAACTGTTAGTGTCATTTGTCTTTTGAAAGGGCTGTAGAGTTTTATTGTAAAAGATTGATCGAGAGACAAATATGTTCGCTAACAGATTTTTGGCGACTCTACTGGGGATCGCTAAACAGTGTAGACCTATTTTTAATGCTTTCTTTGATGAATAGTTATGGTGCTACTAGCTGTAGTGATACTTAACCAGGAGGAATTACCTCCTGTTATTCAACCAGACCTTTACTTTCAAGATGCCCAAAAATATATAATTGTTGATTCGAACACTGTTGCTTGGGATTTAAAGACTAGCTATCATCAGTACCAACAAGTTCTCTTAGTCTTGGAAGAAGAGGAAGATATAGGGGAGGCTTTGAGGTCTCACAATCGCTCAGGAAGGACAAATTGTTGACAGAGCTATCCAAATAAAATAAAAGTAAATATACCATACTGGATTCTCGACCATATACTAGGTCTCAAAGGAGGGAGGGAATCTTTGACACTTTTTATGAAAGTTTGCAAAACCTTCAATTCCCAACCGCCTACGTTCCAAAACCTAAAGCTAAGAGTAGGCCTCCTTCCCCACCTAAGGCTCAGTCAAATACCTCTCCATCTACTAGTATTTGGCAATCTTTGACCTTATCTGGCATTCACGCCCCCCCTTGTAACTATCTTTCCAATCACAGTCATGGCACAACCATGGGGAGCAACAGTCTGCTCTCTAGCACTTGGTGCTCATCATGCCCTTCCTAAGGGTATTAAAGATGTTCTTCCTAAATTTTGTGGAGATGGTAAAGTCTCAGTAGATGAACATTTCAATGCATTCAACGTAGCAACCACTATTTTAGCGGTACAACATGAAGATGTAGTTGTTAGGATTTTTGCTCAATCCTTAATGGAAGGAGCTGCAGAATGGTTCGGTCATTTGCCCGGAGGGTCTATAAAAAATTGGCAAACCACGAAGACAACATTCAAAAATCGTTTCAAAGGCGCTGATGACGAGCAATCTTTGTTGGCACAATTGACACAAATGAAGAAGGAAGTCCACGAACCGATGAGAGACTATGTCGCTTGGTATAACAAAGTGATTCATAAAATTCCTACTACCAAAAGACCGACTCCAGAAAACCAACAATATTTCTTTGTAAACTATATGCCCCCTGACATAGGTTTTCACTTGAGAAGGAGTAGGCCCGCAGATTTGGACACTGCCCAAAGCCAAGCCACTGAATTGGAGGATGATCTTATCACAGCCAGAAAATAGAGAAAAGATGTGCAAACACCTCATTCCCAAGCCTCAACTTCCACATCCACAGACCCAGTTATCCAAAGACTCATGAATGATGTCATTGCCTTGAAAAGACAGTTACCTAAGCAGGGATTTTCCTATCCTCCCATGTACCAAAACACTAGTCAGAAGCAACCCAACCAATGGAAAAATAAAACTCATCTTTTGCCCCCAACTCAACCGAGGCTGTCCCTAGAGGCTTCTCCAAAAGAAGCAGTTATGTGTTCATTTCACCTCACAATAGATCACGATGGCAGTTCTTGTCCAGATATGTTGAAACATATTCAAATAGAGGCAACTAAAGATGAGTTAGGGGAGTGTACTGTAGCGGAAGTGGCTCAAGAGAGACTTGGCGACTCTGGCTCATACTATTTAGAATACGAATCCGACTCTGAAACAGGGGATATTCTAGTCACTCTTGAAGACCCAACGTGCGCTATGCTGACGCATAATCAAAATACTTCTAAGCATGCTTCCACATCATCTGGTACCTTTCAGAAAGCTCATGAACCAGTGAGTAATCTTTACCCTTCCAGTAACAAGGTTCATGATTCTAAAGCTTTATAAAAAAAAGATGTATGTCTTCTTTTGATATAGTTAAATTTTGCAAATCCTCTGTTATACAAATCTCCCCGCTGAATATTTAAAGTTAAATCCAAAAGAACTTGATATGCTAGTTAGGTATGTCCAAGGAGATACATCACCCTCTTCCCAGACCAACCAATGTACCACGGATCAAGCCAGTGATTCTATACATACTCCCACAGTTGCACCTCCTGTTGTATCGAACCAAAATAACTCAGCCACTGCAACTGCCTCGGAAATGAAATGTGAAATTGATGAAATGAGAAAACCTGATCCTTTCTATATTTCCTTACTCCTTAATTGTCTCAAACTGAGTAATTGTATCATAAATTCGGGTGCTTCTGATAATATCATGCCATCATCTGTTGCCAAAGCCTTAGGCTTGACTTTGACAAAAACCTTTGGAAGATGCTATTCCATGGATGGTAAACATGTGCCTTTGATTTGCCAAGTGAAGGATGCCCAAGCTGTTTTAGCATCTTACCCAGGAAAGAGGTTAAAGTTAACCATTTTAGTCGCAGATATACCTGCAAGATATGGGATGCTATTGAGCAGAACTTCCTATAGAGACATGGGTGGGGAAATAAATTTGGATTGGTCAGAAGCTATTATACCTATAGGGAAGAAAAATGTCAAACTAGAATGTGAAGCTAAAAATAAGTATATTGTCTTCCATCCGACGACCCAAAAGCACAAATCCTATTCCAAGATTGTGAGTTTGGTAACTATATGATTTTCTTAGATGAGACATCCCCCATTTCTACAGTCTGTGGGTGAAAATGAACAAATCTGGTTATTGGAGTTTGATGGTAGTTGTTCCCGTGCAGGATCTAGGGCTGGTGTGGTGTTTAAGGGCCCAAATGATGAATATATCCCTTTCTCTTTTAAACTAGACTTTAAAAACACATAATACTGTCGAATATGAGGCTCTGTTCTTAGGTTTATGAGAGGCAAGAACGTTGGGGATTAAAGCAATTGTTGTAAGAGGTGACGCTGAATTGATTGTTAAACAAGTAAAAGGCCTATTCACAGTAAAAAATGAACGCCTGAAACATTATAGGGACTTAGTCTGGGATGAAATCAATACTTTTGAAGCTTTTTCCATAGAGGCAATCCCCATAAATTTGAATTCAAGGACTGATTCTTTGGCTGTATCAGCATCTCTATTGCTCCCTCACCTAGACTTTAAAACAGATACATATATGGTTGAGATGATATATAGACCTCCGATACCGGATAACATTGAACATCTGCAAGTGTTTGAAGATGATGCCCGAATTAAGGATTTCATGACATGTGTAGAAGTTTTTTCATCCACTTACTTTGAAGGAATGGGTGAAAGGTGTGAAGAGTCCAGTTCTGAGTTCTCACCAGAAGAAGAAGTTGTTCAACTGAAGAGCAATAAAATTTCCAAAGGTTTGGTTTCCCTAGAAAACTTGTTTTCTCAGAAAGATGATAGTTTCATTTCAAGAAAAGGCCACATTGCCTTGCCCAAGATGGAACATGTTTTACAAACGGTTGCCAAATAATAGATGATGTCTCTGCTTGACGGGTTTTCAGGGTATAATCAGGTAAGCATGTCAGACGAAGATAAATACAAGACTGCTTTCACCATGCCATGGGGGACTTTTTCTTATAACAGAATGCCCTTTGGGTTGATCAATGCAGGAGCGACCTTTCAAAGAGCAATGATTCTTCCTTTGCTGATATGAAAAATAGAATTATAGTGATTTATCTTGATGATTTGATGGTTTACTCTAGAAGAAGGAAACATCACATTAGAGACCTCAAATCAGTCCTACAGAGATGCAAGGACCATGGCATATCACTTAATCCCAAAAAATCTATTTTTGGTGTAACAAAAGGGAAGCTGTTAGGCCATATTATTTCCAAAGAAGGGATTAGGATTGATCTAGAGAGGGTGAAGGCGATCCAACAAATCAGTTTACCATCAACTAGAACAGGAGTTAAATCTTTCTTTGGTCAGATCAATTTTTTAAGAGCCTTCGTCCTAGATTTTTCTGAACTAACTAGGCATATTGTAGGAATGATGAGTGAAAAACAACCTTTTAAATGAACAAAAGATGGTAAAAAGGCTTTCAATGTAATAAAAATTGTTGTAGGAGAGGCGCCCACTTTGGTTTACCCTAACTATAAAAAGGATTTCATTATTTACTATTATGCTTCTGATCACACCCTGTCTGGGATCCTCACCCAGAAAGATGCTTCTGGGAATGAAGCGCCAATTGCTTTTATGAGCACTCCTCTAAAGAAGCATGAGCTTAAATACTCTTCCATTGAAAAACAAGCTTTTGTTGTAGTAAAGTCAGTTAAGCAACTCAGGTTTTACATTCTACACTCACACTCCATAGTGTATGTGCCTGATTCAGTAGTGAAAAGTTTGCTTACTCAGCAAGAAATAGCAATGAACAAGAGGGGAGCGTGGGTGACCAAGAAACAAGAGTATGATCTGTTGATAAAACCTACCAAACTGGTTCGGGGAAGAGGCCTTTGTAAGTTCATAGCTGAAAATTCAGAGCCATCAGAAGAATCAAGAGATGAAATGTCTCAAGTACTTTTGGTCAGTCTGACAGATTCCTGGTTCTCTGTCATAGCGTATTTCCTCACTTATGGAGAATGCCCAGCACAATTATCACCCAAGGAGAGACGTAATCTAAGATTACAGATGATAAAGCATGTAATATGGAAAGACACCTTGTATAAGAGAGGGCTAGATGGCACTTTTCTTAGATGTGTGGACAAAGAACAACAGTTACAATTATTGAAAACTTTCCATGAGGAAGCTTGCGAAGGACACTTTTCTTCATCTGTTACAGCCTTCAAAATCCTTCGGTATTATTTTTATTGGCCAAGAATGTTCAAAGACGCATATGCGTTTGTTAGAAATTGCCAAAAGTGTCAGTTGTTTTCTGGAAGGCCTCAATTAGTTGCCCTGACATTGAAGTATGTTGTAGTGAATGAGCCTTTTAAGCAACAGGGGATAGATTTTATTGGTCTGATTAATCCTTAGTCAAGTGTTGGTCATGTTTATATCCTAACAACGACTAACTATTTCACTAAGTGGGTCGAAGTTGTCCCCACTAAGAAAGCAAATTCACAGGTGGTGTATGATTTCTTAAAGGATAATATTCTGGTGCGCTTTGGAGTGCCTCAAAAGATTGTGGCTGATAATGCTACTTATTTTTCATCTCAAGAACTAATTCTGCTATGACCATAGTATTTCACTGGCTCATTCTTCAGACTATTTTCCTCAGGGTAATGGGCAAGCGGAGTCAAGTAATAAAATTTTGATTGCCATTATGAAGAAATTGGTAGATGAAAGTGGTAAGAACTGGCACAAGAAGTTGTATGAGGCCCTTTGGGCTAATAGGATCACTCCAAGAAAGGCAATTAGTATGGCACCTTTTGAGTTGGTCTATGGAGTAGGCGCTCTAGTGTCAATTCCTCTAGAATTGTCTGCAGCTAAGTTACAAACTGCCATTGAAGATCAAATGTTTACAGATTCTTTGGAGAGAAGGATTTTGCACTTGCAAAGGTTAGAGGAAGAAAGGGAGGCATTAGTTGACAGAATCACAGAACATCAAGTCAGGGTTAAGAACATATTTGACAGGGAGGCCAGACCTAGAAAGTTTATGAAAGGAGATGTAGTGTTGCTATGGGACAAGAGGAAGGCGCTGAAAGGCGCCCACAGTAAGTTTGAATCACTATGGAAAGGGCCCTTCATTGTTACCGAAGAACTAGGATCCAATGCTTTCAAACTGGCCTACCCAGATGGAACGGTCTTACCATTTTCCTATAATGGGCAAGACCTTAAGTTTCTCAGACTCTAACGTCAGTTTTCTGTGATTCGTTGTATATATTAGTCTTAGTTTGCTTTCCGGTTGTGTGTCTTTCCCTTTCTGTGTTGTGGGTTTTTCTGAGCCCTTTGCAATAGTTTGCGAAACCAGAGTTTTTGAGTTCTCTGACTTTTGAGAAAAGTCAGTCCCCAATCAGAGCCGATGTTAGTCTAAGTTTGGTACTAGTCCTTTTCTTAAAGTGATTTCTAGAGTTGCCATGGTATTTTTGAGAGTCTCAAAGCTGCTTAAGTCCTCATGTCCAACTACTCACTGAAAGTGTCAACCTTGTAGTCCGATCGTGTTTTAAAAAATAAAAGATTATTTGCTAACACTTTTCTTGAATAGGTTTAAACAGTCTTGAACACCCTTGAACACCCTTGAACTCAGTTCAACACTGTTCAAGAGTGTTCAAGGTAGTTCATGTTATTGTAAGGAATGGAAGATGTATAAAACCGGCGGAAAAAGCCTCATGGTTGCGGTGTACACAAATTTTGACTTTTCAAAGATGGTAATCAGTGAGGTCAACACAGAATATTCAGTCTAAGGATTAAGGCAGATGATCAAACGAGAATAAGTTTGAACAGTATCGAATACATGTGAACAACCTTGAACTTAGTTCATACATGTTCAAGAGTGCTCAAGGATTTTGAAAAGTGACACGTGGCAGAAAAAGTGGAATCCGTCATCACTCAGCAGTGGGTCCTACGAAAAAAGAGCATTTAATGCAGAAGAGTAATGGCGGCAGTTAAGTGCGTCCAAGCTGTCAAATTCAATTATAAATCCGTACGGCATGAAAGTTTGCGCGGGTGGCATTAATTAATTGCATGCATAAACTGTCATTTTGTTCCCTTAGCCTTTATTGCCTTAAAGATGGGTAATTAATGATCAAATCCTTGGTAATTTCTATTTAAACCCTTCTTTGCGTTCATTCTTTTTGAAATGTTGTCGTTGTCTGTATGCAGGTGGACTGAAGGTAAAGGGTTTTGAAGCTCCAGTGTGCAGAGGTTTCTACAGGAACAAGGTGAGTCAGGTTGCATCCCCTACAGTGTTTTAATTTAAGCTTGTGAAATATACAAAGGATTTTGTGGCAGTTATCAGTTTGTTTTTACAAGTATGAAGTCTGCCTTTCACTTTTTTGGAAGCATTTCTAGTCTGGTTTGCGAAAGCCCCATTATAAAAGACACAGATTTAGGAGGGTATGATATTGAAGGAATTCCTGATAGACTTTCTAGGTGCTTAGAAAAGAATGTCCCTGCTTTGGAAATCCTGCATAGCGGACTGTGCGTAGCTGCTTCTTTCCCTCCTGTAGTAATTTGCCCCGAGCTAGTTCATGAGTGTGTTCATAACTATGATCAGCGGACTGAGTCAATTCTCAAGAAAGATGGTAGTGTCTTGCTCGCTATAAACTGGGAAATTGTTTCTCTAGAGGAAATTTTTTCTCCTACACAGTCCCTTGTTAAATTCAAAGAAAACGCGAATGCAAATCGCACTTCCATGGCCAAGCATTGGTTATTGAACCCATATAGGGGAGATTCCCGTTTGCCCAAAAATTTTAACAAAAGTCATGTGCGCCTGTATATTAGTGATGTCATGGTGATGTTGCAGAGAGTTAGAGGGTCACCAGAGTCTTATTTCTTCTCAGATTGGTTGTTCTGTTATATTCAAATTGTTTTAGAAGGTAAAGAAACACAGGATTGGGTTGTCCATGAGGGAACAACTTAACAATTCAAAACTCATAGGGTGTAGTTTCTTCATGTCTTCTTATCTGATGTACTGTTTATCCTGTAGTAGAAAATGGGATGGGATGATTCATGAACCTTGGTTTGATGGCATTGGTGTTTACGAGTATTTCCCCATTCTTCACAAAGATAATGTAATTCAAAACTACAGGAGAGTGCATGACACTTTTATGGGTAAACTCTGTTTTGAGTTGACTGGGAATTCTGCTAGGAGAATGAGTTATGAGGCTCAAGAATTTGTGACCAAATTTGGGAGTTTTTATACTCAGTACCCTAGATTCACTTATGTTAGGGTCGGTGGTTTTGAAGATCCCCCTACAAGATTGCCTAGGTATGCTTTCGACTGCTTTATTTTTGCAGAGGTTTGTAAACACATTGCCACTGTACTCAGACGATTTCTTCCCGAAAAGGAATGGGAGAAAGTTTTCCCATTGCAGCTAGGTAAATTCACACGTTTTTCTATTGACGACGCAATAAGCATAGGGAGTGATCTAAGTCATTTTGATTTCAAATATCATACATAGAAGACGGGTTTTGATAACAAGAACTTTGCTAGTGGGAGTCTAGGACTTAGGTCCCATATGTTCCCAGTTCCCCATCTAAAAGATTTCTGAGAAGATTGTCCTATTGAGTCCTAGGTTAAGGAGAGGGATCACAGTTGACTATGCATATCTCAGATTCTATCCATGAGGTTGTAGTTAAATGTAGAAGGTGTGACAAATGATGGTTCAAATTTAGTTGAATCCAATTTCAAAAGACCCCTGGGAAACGAAGAATATGATATTGACTGGTCAATGGAAGAAGAAGATGATATTAAACGTAGGACACAACATGTGCTTCGATTATTTAAGGAATGGCTGCAAGCAAGAAGAAAACAGTCTAGTCCTAAGTCAATTAAAGTTAAATCTCCACCTTTATATTCCTCTTCCCATGTTTCTAATCCTCATAAACCAATTGATAATGCAGGTTCATCGGGTAAGCAGCGGACTAGGGGTTCCAGGAAGAAATCTGTTGCAGAGCCTTCTCCTGTAATTTTGCCTCAACGAATTACTAGATCAAAGACCCGGTCACAAAATAAAGAGAAGATGACTCAGGAAAACACAGAAACAATCAACTTGGAGGATGACAAATTTGGGGATATGAACTATCAAATTGGTGAAGATGAGCAAATAGGGAAAGACCTCTTTGATCTAGATGATGTGACTTTGAATATGATGGATACTCTTGCAAAGACAAGCGAACAACCAGCAACAAGTGTCACACCAAGATGGTTAACTACTTCAATGAACAAGAAACGAAGCCTAGTTCCTGTATCTATCCCAGTGCAGGACATAGTCAACAAGTACATTCAAAAGACTCCCAAGGCTAAAAAAGTCAAGAGCACTGCATGGATGTTTGCAGATGCAAAAACTGGAAAGTAGACTGCTAAAATGGCCACCTATAGGCCAAAAGAGAAGCAGGATGTTGTGGCGGAAGATTTTGAAGTCACCAAGATTGAATTAGGAACCATGGATAGGGTAGGGAAGAATCACCTGTTTAAGGAAACAGCTCAGCAAATGTTAATGACATCTTGGCAGGACAACAAGGAAAATAAAGAAATGAAACAAACAATAGTGTAACTTTCCCAGTTCATAAACACTTTCTGCAACTTCGACGCCACGCCATTGATTCAATCCCCACAGGTATTCGATCCAAATTCCACAGAAAGTAAAAATTTGCTAAATCAAGTTCAGTGTGGCCGAACTTTGGTCTCTTCAGTTGATGAGTGGATGTCTCAAGTACTTAGCAGTGGCCAGCAGTACATTAAAGACTCGCATTTAGTCCTCCATGATACAGAAGCTATAATGGGAGAATTGCAAACTCAGCGACAAGTCTGGGATGGAGAGAAGGAAAAATGGGTCTCAGGGATGAGGAAATTCTTGGAAAGAGAGAGGTACGACTTCAGTAAATTCTGCACAGAAAAATCTTTGAAATGCACTGAAGAATCAATTTTCTTCATACTTAGAAAGAACATCAACTGGCGTATCTCTATCATAAGAAGCACCATTATAGAAACTAAAGAATACGAGGCCGAGGCGAAACAAATTCAGAAAGCCACTCTGAACGAGTTGAAAGTCATCAACTTCACCTATACTTATCCAACAACCTACGGTGAACAGGAATTGAAAGGGGCTCTAGAAGCCTTCGACTCAGCGATGAAGATAATCAAAGAAAAGGCTAATCCTGAAGCCACAAACCTAACTCAGATGGCAAGGATTTTATCAATGTTATATCTGTGTGTGGATCAGTTGCCAGGGGTGGTGGAAAAAGTGAAGAAGTTGAAGTGGAGTAAGGAGGCCTCAATGGCCCGGATTGTGAATTCCAAGATCCCGCATCTGTCGTTTGCAAAGGAGCTGGTCCAAGCATACAAGGAATAGAAACCTACCCAGTCAGTTGCCGAAGAAGGAAGCACAACGGGAAGCGAGGACCGTGTAGTGGACAAACCAAATTTAGATAGTTTTTATGTGAATTAACATGCAAACTCTCAAGGACATGTGTCCTTTTTCTTCTGGTTTCGTTTTATAACTAATTGCCTAAGAGGTCGAGATTTTCGAGAGACCTCTTAGTGCTTTGAAACTATAAGTATTGCTGCTGAAAACTTTAGAAGGGTTCAAAAAAAAGAAACTGATCGTAACTAAATAGTTTCATTTTTGTTGTGATAGTTTTTAATTGGAATGTTAGAGGAACAGATGTGGGTGAATCTGATACTATTGAAAGAACAGACTTCATGTGATTGCTTGTGTAGTAATTTTGAAATACATTACAGTTAAGTTTATCAAATCTGTCATTTGAAAACAAAGAGCAAGTATCCTATGTTGGCATTTTGTTTACTCTATGATGTATATGTCTGTGGACTCAGAATACTTTGAGTTTATCTATATTATGTTACCTTTTTGTCGATTAGTTATCTGTTTTCATTGAATCTGTTGCCTTTTTGTGGATGTTATTGATAAAATACATTTAGGGAGTTGTACCTAGGATCAAATTCAGAGGGAAGTGAGTTCAGATCACTTACCCAACTGTTAGTGTCATTTGTCTTTTGAAAGGGCTGTAGAGTTTTATTGTAAAAGATTGATCGAGAGACAAATCTGTTCGCTAACAACGTTTCAACAGTTCAAATGTAAGTATACAACTAAAATTCATTTAATTAAAACTTTTCATGAATGATGTTTTATAACATTATTGACCAAGTAAAAAAAAAAATTAGATATTCAATGCATTTGGAACCCCAAAATATCAACACATTTTATTTAAATTGTTTATGTTTTTATTCAAGCTTTCTAAATTTCTGAATTCAGAAAGAGATGTGCATAATTCACAAGACAAAACGTACATAGAAAAGGAAAACTGAGCAAAGTGTTTTAGCTGCAACTTCAAACAATGTTTCAGAAACTTTTTACAGTTATCATTGCCAGTTTATTTAATTTTCATAATAGCATTCACTAAATGCAGAAACAGCAACTATTGAATAAGGCCTCTATCAATTATTTCATTACAGGCCAAGAGGTTCATGCATTTCAGAGAAATAAGAGAAATCTATAATTAAAGTGGTAAAATGAATTGAGCATTATCATTCTACTTTCTCTATAATAGCCGAGAACATCATTTGATGAAACCTTCTTCAATGAGCTCATTTTCTGTAACTTAACAAAATGCTAACACAAAAGACTTGCATCGTGTCCCAAATTGTGGGAGAAAAGCTATGTCTACGAAGGGCTAGGACAGATGACCAGATTTAGTTAACTCTGTAAAAGGTTATAAATTGTAGCTGAAATCTGAAGCTTCTGTTATAATTGCCATTTCTAACTTGTTTAGATGCACATCTTCAAGATGAACCGACCCAGGGAAATACTAAAGCTCAAGACATTTTGTGTGCAAGATAATAAATAATACCTCTTGCAATGGCAAATAAAATTTCTCTATAATACACTGAACAGAAACAAATGTTTGTTTCTCTATAATACACTGAACAGAACAGATGATTGTTTTTGGAAACCATGATAGGCCTCTTTGCAGATCTATAATGAGTAACCAGTAGCACGAAACTTTGTGCAAAAACTTTTCAACGAACACATAACTTATCCTTTGGTGCATTTAGTAGAAATTATAGCTTCTCAAAGGCCAATTCAATCCAGAGATAATTTAGACCTCATGTATATCACAAAACTTGAATAGAGTCCAGTGAAAGCAATAAGGAATGTACTGATGTATATACAGAATGTTGTCGTGCACACATACAGATATCTGCAAAATCATAAAGGGAGATTAGAGAACTATGTATACAAAAACATAACATTAACTATGCATATGGCATGGACTAAAAGCTGCAAACCACACTGCGGATAAATTTATATGATGAACACTTTACAGACCATAGAATGATGATAAGCACAGATGATGCATGTCTGCAATATGCCTAATCTGTGTGTTACAAGGTCAAGAAGACATATTCCATTTCATGGTTTGGCTGAGCACTAATTCTGTCTACTAATATAAACTATCATTTTGTATATGTAATTCTACAAAGCATTAGTTACAGGAAAGCTTCTGTTCTTTTTCTGTGATATTCAAATCTCTCAAAATACTAATTTGTTAGTGCAAATGAATGGCTTTATGCTTGCATGGATATGGTACTTGTAACTTACTTTGGTGAAAATACACTCCAAACAAATAGGTGATTCCTCATAAGCACCAATACACCAGTGAATCCAACCAACACGATAGAATTCAAAACCAATGGTAAAACACATGGAAGAGCGATTGCCTTCAGAAAGAAATATCCTGGATATCTTTCTTCTTTAGTAATATTCACAGAGTTTCTTCCCTCCTCAAAGGATGAACACACCATTGTGCCAAAGAGAAATAGCACCGGTGATCCATATGTAATAATGAATAATAAAATGCCTGATAGAACTGTTGAATGTGTAGTTAGTCCCTGTCAAGCAGAATCATCGAGTGAAGTTGATTAAATCAAATATTAATATACCAGCAAACTATATATCAAGTAAGGATCAAATGATATTTTTGAAAAAAGACAGTACAATATGTTATCAAGTACACTTACAATGTATGCACCTGCCACATCAACTGTGGCAAGGGTATTGCTGTTTCCAAGTCCAAATTGACCTGCCATCCCTAACCAGTACATAGTGATGACCTTTGGAAAAAGCACACAAATACAATTATTAATGTTGGACAAATTATTTTAAGAATATGTCAAGAGAATTCATTCAAATCCATTTTAGCTAAGCCTATTACAAAATAATACTATTTAAGAAAGCTACTGCACAAAAACAGTGAATATTTACAATATATCCTCATTTTAGTGTCAATGCATCAAACTCTACATTCTCAAGACTAAATAAACCCTTGGAACAAGTTAGTGACTTCTTACATAGAATAGCACAGACTGTAGTACCTAAAGATACATCAGATTTTTATTGGAATTATTTGAAAGGTAGAATAATTTATTTCATATAGAAGCCTAATAAACACGATATCTTGCAGGTGGTATATATGTGTTAGTTAACAGATTGGCCCTTTTAATAAATTTGACTCAAACCCTTGCAAAAGCCTCTCAATTAGCAACAGTTGAACAAACCAATGATCGGTTTGATCTCTGAATTGGTAGGTACAGCTCCCTAAATAGATATGGAATGAATAAATCTAATCTACCAAATAACAGGGGCTGTTGGTACTGTAGTTACAGGTGCGTTCTGTGTAGGGGCTGTGGAGGCTTGTGATGAAGTTGCTTCCTTTTTACCTCCTCTCTTCCTCATAAAATAGGCTTCAGTTCTTTTCAGAACAGGGGTTGTTCTTACATTAATGTCATCTAACTCTAGAATGTCCCAATTGATTGGTTTCAGCAGAGTACCTTGAATCTTTGCCAAATACTTAGGATCTACCAGTTCAGATCCATCTTCTGTTATTCCTTGTATACCCAACGGAAGTCTATATTCTTTGATTCGGTCAATGGTCAACCTGGACCAAGATCTCTCCCTCATTTCAAAGTCATCCACACAATTTGCCCAAAAATCCTCAAGAGTAGGCTCATGGCAGTAGGCAGGGCCCAGTTGCAAATTATCCCACACAGTTGTTGGGATCGAAATGAGGCCTCAAAACATCGTACGTTTCCATAGAAAATTTACTGACGACCTTAGCAATGTTTATTGCATTGGAATTAGAAGAACATAAATAAGCACCAATAGAAATGGGAAAATGAATGGTGGCTTTATGCCTCTCCGCACACCTCTTATTCACCTCAACAATCTGCCTACACAATTCTATCATAATAATCTTATCATCAGCGTGCCTGGGCAGCTTGCAAGGAAAATCATCAAAGACACTTATTTTGATGTATGTAAATGTCAGGAATTGCGTAAAATAGCTACCGTATTCTAGAATCACCGCAGCAGCTTCAGGAGAGATTCTCTGTTCAGGACACCCTTGCAATTCCCGAGTCAATCTCATGGTGAAGGTGTCATTGACCCTGCGAAAATTGGTATAGCTCTTGTGTAACTGTAAGCTAGGGTAAAAATCAAAGATTTGAATATCATCATTAAACTCCTCCACATGCTCTAAGCCGGGCCAATATTGTGTGCAGGCTAGGGCATAAATCAAATAAGATGACATTTAGAAAAAATTGTTTAACGGAAATTGATTCACAGTGAGCAAATCCGATCGCTGATCATTTCAGCCCAATCCATGTAGGCAACCCCGAAACAAATTGTTTGCACAAGGAAGAACATTCATTCATCGAGACTAATAGCTTCTTTGTTTCCTCTTAATCTATGTAATAGAACAATAATATCCACTATCTCTCCTTTAAGATTCGTGCCAATGATAGTTTTGGGGAGCTTGGACTGGCCTGCCCTCTTTGGCTGAAACCATTTTGTGGCCATCACACTCCTATAATATGTTCTCTTTCGCTGAATTGTGACTGCGAAGACAAGAAATTCCAATGGGCATATTCTTCTCTGACAGGTAGTCTGAAGGAATTTTGAATCGTTTCCCCGTCAAGAGTAATGAGGACCTCCTGGTTTTGCTTCCTGATTTGTCAAGTCTTTGTATCATATCTATTTATACACTCCATGATCAGCTTAGGACACTGGACGGAAACAAGAAAACCAGATGCTTGTAACAAACCACTTGCTGCTAACCATTCTGTGATTGGATGCCTATTTGGGTTGTTTATTCTTCTCCAAAATTTATCTAAATCCACCCGACCAAAGTTCGTGTCCCATATTTCACATAAAGAACTTTCTAATCCATTTAAATGATCATACCCTATATGTTTATGCCTCATTTTGATTTTTGATATGGAAATGCAATTCAAACCTCAAATTTGCAGAAAGAGAAACATGGCGGAAAGTTTTTAATTAGCTCACTGATTTTTTGTCGTTTGGCATTGCTGAATGAATTCCAATGATGCCCTAGCCTTGGCGTCTTCTTCATGCTTCAAATCACATGAAACAATCTTCAGAGGATGTTCAAATTGCATAAAAATCATTCCTTTAATGATCGACAGGCTGCGCCATTAATACTAGTCTCGCCAGCATTTAATTTTCTACCGATCCTCGAGAACTGGGACACGTCATTGTTTTCAAATTATGGCTCCAACACTTTGAATTTGAATGCTTTACATGGCGTCGGGCTCCAACAACCCTTCTGGAAGTCCTCTACCTTTCCGATTCTCTTCATTTAAGACTTCCCATCCAAGCTTCAGAATCCGGAGCTTCTTCAAGAACAATTAGCTTTCTTTGCCTTTTTAACTCACTTTCTAAAAAAAGGGACTTTCTTCCTTTTATAATTAGTTCCAAGTGCGATGTCGGGTTCCGACAACACTTCTTGCACACTCACCTTTTTCCGCTTTCTTTATTTCTAACTTCTTTTCTCTGATAAGTGTTCTTTTCCCTCCTTCGGATTCTGAACATCCTTCTGGAATTCTGACTTTATCCCGACACTTTGACTTTTCCTTTTTTTTTTCTTTTGACATTTCGGGCTTTCCACCTTATCTTTTCCGCTTCTTATTTATATTTCAAAACCCAAAAGTTGTTCCAGAACTAAAACTTTTTTCGCATCGCCTTTACTTAATAAGTATTTAGCCACTTCACCTGTTTCCATTTGATATGCTTTACTTATTTTTTCTTTGGTTCCATCAAAAGCTTCAGATTCCGACGAAGGTTCTAGAAGTGCCTTGCGGGCCCGATGCTTGCTTCCTAAAAAGTAATGAAAGACTATGACTTGTCTTTTATGACCAAGGGGCTGACACTGACAAAGGCAAACAGAGGGAAAACTATTTCTGGCTAAACATTCAGTTTCCGACCACTGTTCCCGACTGACACCTGAATCCTGAAATCCCAGTTGTGATAAAAATGACTAGGCAAGGGAAATTTTAATAATGGCAAAGTTTAATTGAGACCATTTTTAACTGTGGGTACCAAAAATGGGATAACAATATGTAAGGACAAAATGGCATCTTCTTACATAGGACACTACTGATTGTACTACCTAAGATATATCAGAAATCTATTGGAATTACTTGAAAGATAGAATAATGTATTTCATGAAGAAGCCTAAACTTGAGATCCTACAAGTGCTGTAACTGTGCAAGTTCAATCAAGAAGCAAATTTGATGCATGAACAAATGTAATCAGTTTTGAATGTGAATGAACATGTTCTTTTTAATTTCAAAAGAATAAAACAGACGGACATGTTAATTATTTTGTTCTTATAGAAAACATGTGTTAATTAGCAATTCAGGAGTTCATTAACATGGTGACAATTACAACTAATAAACTGCGAGAAAATAGCAATTTTACGGACGAAAAAGCAACGGATAGTATAGTATAAAAATTCTGGGGTTGACTTGCAGACTCATGAGTGTAAGAGAATGCAATCTAGTAAACTTGCTGGCAGATGACCTGCTCGAAAATTTGTCATATAAAGATATGATTCAAATTTTGTTTTGGTTGAAAAAATTACTTATGGCGCCTAATTTCACCTTTTTGCATGCTTGAAGCTTTTCACTTTGTCAGTTTTCCATAGAGTAAAAGGCAGCCATCTCCTCAGTGGATCATTTCCCATGCCAGCACGTTTCACATGGCTCAGCTTCAGCTCTTGATTAATTCCTCCAGCTCAGTGGAAGTAATCATTCACACTGGACATGGATTGCATTGATGTTTTTAATTATGTTATAGCCCAATCAGCAATAGAAACCACCAGTCATATATTTTTTTATTCCAACAGATTTCAAGTACAAGCCACGGCCTTTTCTTTCTTCATTCCCTTCCCCCATAGCTGCAAGCACATATTCTTTATGGGTTTCTTAGTGCAAACATTAGTTCTCCTAAGAGGGCATTTCTCTATTTCTCCTTTGTTCACTATCAATATGGGATTCACCTCTGCCAAAGCTTAGCCCCATAGCTTTATTAGAAACAGCTTATATACAGGATTGTGAAGAGAAAAGAAAAGGTTACTGCTTCAAAAATCAATTGTCAGATATGCAGCAGACAGAAGTTGATTATTTTCTTACATATCAGCTTTTTGTCCAAGAACCACCTTCCCTGTGCTTATTCATAGTAATAGTTTCAAGAGTAAGTTTTTGTTATCCTCTTGTCAGTACAAACATTTTTAGTATGCTTCTTTGTAGCAGACAATAACTGTTATTTTGACTATTGTAGTGATAACGATTCAATTTTGAAATAAATGTCTAGTTAAGAAGATTTCTATCCATGCCATCTTTTACAATTTTTCTTTATGTTTCATCGTTTAAAATGAAGAAAAAGCCATCTATTAAAGTAATATAGTAATATTTAGCTTATAATGGTCATTTAACTTGTCTGCTAGATTAGTTAGTTACTTTCTATTCTGTCTTTAGTTCTCGATCATTTCCATCATGGAAAGATCTTCTAATCGCTTATATGAAGGGTATTCCTCTCCTTTGTTTAATACACAATGACAATCAATTACCATTTCATTGCATCAAAGCAGAGGTGGCTGTTTGGCAAATTTTAAAATTCATGAATTCAATACCTGGAATTTATTTCCAGAAGTCTTTTTACAAATTTTTTATGAAAAATCATGAGGTTTACGAAGAAATTATCATTTGAAATTTTTAGAAGGTTTTTTAGTTTTTTTTGTACCAAATTTTTTATAAAAACGAAATTTTTTTGATAAAACTCGAAGCATTATCAAAATCACGTTTTATTTCTGAAGGATGTTGGTGCCATTTTCAAAAGTTTTTTTAAGGATTTCTAGGTGTTGATTTCTTTTCAACAAACGAAATGTCTCAGATTGCAACAGTTTTCTGAAGAAAATTGCACCACAACCTAAGCACCAGCGACGGAGGGTTCTGATTCACATGTTTTATCCAAATCAAGGTTTTTTTTGTGCACTAACCACGACTTCTCTCTGTTTTCACATGACAGTGTTTTTTTACAGCAACTCATTTGATTGTGCACCTGAGCTTCCATTCGTCTGTGCCTAGTTTTCTGCTTGTGACAGATGGCTGTTGGTCCACGTTTTCTGCTCGTGACAGATGATTTTGGGCTGTGACTATGCCTAAGGAGCTCTTCTGCGACTTGGCTGTATCTCTTTGCTTGCGGGCCTGATTTCTTTGCGCAAACTGATCTGCGAAGACATGTGCACTGTTTTTCAGCAATTTTTTTTACAAAAATCGTGATTGTTTTCTGCCACACTAGGGTTTTGCATGTTTTTTTTTCCAGAAAATCGTGGCTTGTTTAGTTCTGGGTTTTGCACATTTTTAAAAACAAAATTGTGGCGGGTTTTGACCAATTTTTTCCCCAAAAATCATGGCGGGTTTGGTATTATTTTTTTCTCAAAAATCATGGTTTTGATTTTGCTATATTTTTTTGGCAATTTTTTAAAACAAAATCCATGGGTTTTTCAACCATCTAGGGTTTTGAATTTTTTTCTTCAAAATTGTTATTACTTTCTGTTTTATACAATTAGTTGACAAAATCATGGGTTTTACAATTTTTCCAAAAAATAAAAGTTTTTGACAATTTTTTCACAAAATTGTGTCAAGGATTTGGCGATTTTTTCCACAAAATCGTAGTGCTGTTTTGCAGCAGCTTCTGGTTTCAAAGATTTTTCACTGATTTTTTATCATCATAAATTGAAGTTTTTGAGAAGCCCATCTCAATTTCCATGTCTCTTCTAGCAAGAGGGATGGCTTCGTTAACCAACATCATTTTGGAAGGAACTTAAAGGTTTAACAACACGAACTACAATACTTGGAAGCAAAGGATGCTCACTATTTTTGAGTATCGGTGTCTTGATCAACTTGTTATTGGTAAAACTACTCGTCCCATAATTGTGAGTGAAGACCAATTAATGTTCGATTGATGAGCGTATTCTAAAAGTGGTTATGATGGTTATTTGTCATCGATAATATGCTTCCAAAAGTGGAATCAAGCAAGACTGCTACAGAGATCTAGAATTCCCTAAAGGATTTGCATGAGACATCAGATAAAGGCAAAGCTTTCTGCCTTAAGAATATGTTCTCAATTTATGATGAGTGACAAGATGTCTTTGCAGGATCATGTCATGAAGTTCAAAGACATTCACGATCAACTGGAGACCATTGGTCACAAGATGGAAGAAGAGGATATGGTGGTTATCACGCTGAAAAGCTTACCACAATCCTATGAGCACTTAATCGAAACTCTCAACATCAATTCCACTAATGTTGAGTTGAAGTTTGATGACCTATGCAATAAGCTCTTGCAACAAGCCAGGTGGAAACAACTGGCATTTTTAGCCAAGGACAAAGGCAAAGGCAAGTCCACTCAGTAGAAAGGACAACACATAGTTACACCATCATCGAAGACAGGGGGACGATAGAACGGGGGGGACGGGTTTCCAGGATGTTGGGACAAAGGGCCTCAATTTGGGGACAGCGGTGGGATGACAGCAGGGGGTGTTGTATATGCTATATGCTATACATATGGTACATAAAATGCTAGTTATGAAAAGATGTATAAGACTATTAAGAAGTCAAATAGCAAAATTGCAAATGTCATACTAAATAGTAAATACTTGAACATTGAAGTTTTGAATATCGAATTACTAATTAGAAATTAGAATACTCAATACTAAATAAAATTTTAAATTGTCGAATCGACAAATGGAAGATTTCTATTATATAAAAAAACTAAGTTACCAAATTCTTCCCTGGCAACCCCAAAGTCTGGTCCGGTTCTTGCAAAAGTCTGGTCCTTATCACATTCTTGCAAAAGTTTGCCCAAATTCTGTCAGACGAACCCGACACGAGTTTTGTCATTTTTATGGTGAATTTGGACTAAAACATTAATATATATGGTGGTGTATTTTGCTATGTTGCTTTACTATTAGCATAGTGGTGTATGAACTTATTTGCTGCTGCACACACACACACACACACACACACTTGTACGAACGAACCCAAAACGAATTCGAACCCACCCCAAAAAAATTTGAACGAATTTTGAACCCGAATCTCAAACCCGCATCCGAACCCGAATCCGAAACAGCAACTTAGTAAAAAAATATCATAAAGATGATTACAATGAGTAGCGTGATTCAAAACAAGTACAAGTGAAGGGAGGCCTCTAATCATCTCTTGGGAGGTCAGTCCTCAAGGCAAACTCCTCATCACTAGGACTATTGATGGGTGACGATCGACGGCTGATGGGTGGCGCAGCTGGGGACTTGGTAACGACATCCCCAAGTCCCGGGAACATCCCCGTTCTGGGAACGCTAATGTTTAGGGGGGAACACATCCCCGTGTAACACTGGGACAAAGCGAAGAATTTTTAAAGAATCTAAAACCAATCACATGTCATTATTGCAGTAAACTTGGTCATGTACAAAAGTTTTGTAGAAAGCAATTGGCTGATTAGAAGTCCAACCAGGGAGGATCTCAGTCGCAGACTCATGTCGCTAACATTCTAAAGAGTCAACTTTTTGTGCATTCATGGTCAAATGACTTGCAGATTATGTCAAGTCTAGTAGAAGGAACATTAAGGGAGAGTATTAACTAATATTGTAATACTTAGCTCATAATGGTTATTTTAAGTTTTTTACTTAGTTTAGTAATTAGTTAGTTTAGTAACTTTATATTGTCTTTACTTTTCAATCATATCCATTATGGAAAGATCTTGTAATCATTTATGTAAGGACGGGTCATCTCCTTTGTTTAATACACAACAATAATCAATTATCATTTCACCATCCTCCACATTTTTAAAGAAAGTAAATCAGGTCTTTCCATAAGCTTATTCACATCTGGTTTCTGTATTACTATTATTCTCCAATATATATATTTCAATATAGCAATAATCAACTGGACATACAAGCATATGGAGAAAGGAACACCATTTCTTATCAGGCTATGGGGGTAAATGAACAGTTTCAGCTATATTATGTACAACTACAATCTACAGAAGATGTGGGTATAGGGACAGGTACATGGTGCTTGTTCCTATACTCAAGTCTGTTGGTGACTGAATGTAACACACTTCTCAAATAAAGTTTCTTTAAAAAGTCATCTGATGATAGGAGCCATAGAACACTCAATTTCACTTTTAAAATAGAATCTCATTAAGCTTTCAACAGTTGAAAACAATAAACATCATTAACTCTGAAAGCCAAAAGGATTTGAAATACTGACCATGATCCATTCTTTGTGGTACGGCCCAGAATTATAAAAGTAGTTTAACATTCCAAAAAGTTGTAACAGAAGCACCACGATAGGACATGCATTTCCAGGGTGTTGAAGTAGGAGCTGTAGAAGGCACCAGATAAATATATAGACCACTCCAATGAAATGAATGCAAGTTCTTGTTCCTTCTTCAAGGTAATTTATACCAATACTGGAGCATGACTGAGACTTAACAATTGCATCTGAATTCTGAATTTTAGAATCTACTCCACTGCTGCAGTTTGGCAAGGATATGCTCCAAGGAAAAGCTAACAGTGTTGTCAGTGCAGATAAACCAAGAGAAACATACACTAGACGGGCCATTAATGTTGGCCAATAATCTGATGATGGCAAAATTTGATCTTGGCGCCATACTATGAACATCAAAATTAAAAAGCCAGAAACTAATATGTTTGCACCAACAAAAGTCTGGAAAAGCTTTCTTGGTTTAACTGCTAGGAAAAAAAGAAATCCCATCAGCATTGTTAAGAGAACTGAGGTTATTTGTAAAGGCTTTGTGACACAAGGGCCAGCATAATCAAGCCACTTTGAGATATCTTCCAAATGGGTCCAGTTGACACCACCTTGGTGCCATGCTCTTAAAAGTCTTGCAGTAATGAGTACAAAAATGACAGTTGAAACCTGAAAAGAGCTGACTTGTTGGGCATCCAATGATCTCCCAGCTTCACAATTCAATTTAGAAATGAAGTTTGGATTATCCTCCCTGCCTAGACCTAAAGAATGGGGGGGCCAAAAGACTTTGAATGTTTTTCTTGGAAAATAATTCCAAACCTGGCAAATTCTATGAATAAAAGTAACGCACAAAGTTGATAATAGAAAATGCCATGTATATTGTTCTTCCTCTACCAAGGAGCTTGAACCCAAGCTAACAATATGTATGAAAATCCCAAGAATAGTTATTACATGTCCAAGGTCTGTAATGTGATCTGAACAATCAGACTTAGAGGGCAGGCACTCTGGTATTTCATGAAATGTTTTGCACAATTGGATAGAAATTCCAAGAAGCAAAAGGAGTGATCCAAGCATCAGGAAACCTCCAATTGCAAGTAAATGAAAAGGTTTCTGCATGCCACACAAGACATCAGTTTTTAATCATAGCATTATGAAAGTCTTGATTCTGAAATCATAAGAAAATATATAACAGGATAATAATATCAATATAATGTATTCTGGAAATAATTTATCTTCAAACCTCAGTATTTGCTCTTGCTAATAATTCAGAGGCGGTCCTTAAGAACTTCATGTAAGCCTCCATTGCAATTTTGGGACCTCCAACTTTATTGTTTTGAGACTTACTGCATACAATCGGCAAGGCTTGAGTTTGGAATCCAACTAATCAATGCTGCCTATTAAATATTTCGAAGATGTATAATCCAAATAACCATATACATATTAAATTGCATTGCTCTAATAGATAAAGTAGTTGCAACCCTGTAGAGTTTTGATGTTGCCTCCAAGAATCATGCAGAGAAACAGCTCTTTGAAATAAGTAGCATAACTTTGCATCAGTTTGTTCACTGCCCATTTCTCTTTCCAATTTTTCATCATGCATTTCCTTATTGCATGTTGATATAAGACACTTTGAATTGGGAATGCGTGCCTGCAGTAATCTCAGCAGCTGCCACGAATTTAACTCCATTGCTCGAAGTTTTTGGTCATCTGTAATCAAATGATAGAGAGATAAAATAAAAGTTGCGCACTACTTATTTCTATTATAAACACAAAATAAAAGTGGACAAAAACAAGCATCAAAGTTGTAGTAACTAAAAAAGATTGGTAAATTATAACAGCTGCCAGGACCATAAAGCATCAAAATTTCTAAATGGAAAAGTGGACTACTAAAACTTCAAACCCCCATAAGGCACAAACAATTTGTTGGTTATTACATCGTATCATTTTTATTTTTTTTATCATTACCAATAACTAAAAACAAAAATTTGTCATACAGAAGAAAACAAACATTCAATAATTACAGAGCTGTATTAATCTTAAAGGTGTAACTGTAGCATCATTACAAATGAATATGCCATAATCTCTGGACTAAAGAATATGGCCAAACTGTTATCTTTCAGACTGTAGTCTAAAGGGAAAATAGAATACTTATTGCAGCAAATGACCAATCTAAAACCCAAGGAGAAAGTCCCTATGCACGAATGTGGCAGTCTTGCCAAAATGACAGACTGTAAAAAGGCAAACGTTTGACTTTCTGTGATTTAGTAATTCTTTGGTGGTAGAAAGAGTTGGTTGCCTTGTTATCTAATTGTTATGTATATCCCTGATTTTATTTATTTAAAGTGTTTGCCGATCTGCTTGCTGATTATCTTTATTGTTTTAAGATTTCATTCATGTTCTCAATGTGATGATTTTAGAAACAGTCAACTTATAACATATTGAAAGGACAGGTGCACAGAATCACCAAGGTATCTATTAAATTGTCAAATCAAATTATGTAACAACAAAAGGGAGATTGATTACAATTATTGTAGACCTGTAGAATGCAATTTGACTGTGATTTATTACAGCAACACCATTGAATGATTGAAGTCTGATTTTCATGCTTCAAACAATAGTCTATGGAGTGTATTTTGAGCTTGTTCCAGCAACATATCAACACCATTAACTAGCAGACTTGAGTAGATTTTAAGGACTTTGAATGCCTCCTTAAATCTGAAACATCCTCAAAAACCCTGCTACAGATACCTGGACATACCAATGGACCAAGGGTGATTCATATGAGGAATTACCATCACTTGCAGCCTTCAACACAGAAATTACCTTGATTTTCCACTTTCCAATACCCAAAGCTAGGTGCTTCTTTCTAGGGGTGATTTTGTGCTAGAAAATCAATACCAAAACAAAACCCTCATGTAATATATGTAAGCTCATCACCTAGCAGCAAATAAAATTCACTCAAACAGACATGAGCATAAATGTGGTTCCCTATGCCTCTGAAAATGGTACGGCCAGCCTAAGAATATGACTATAAATCATGCCAAACTCAAACAGTACTCCAAAAAAGAACTAAACACACCAAAAACAGAAATTCTAAATCAGAAAGCTTCATATATCTTCATCTTCAACAAATCCTTGTCACCAAACCTCATCAAAATAGCTGAAAACTTGAATTGAAAACAAAAGCCGTCCAGGGTGGATATTCTACCACCGAAACCAGCTCAACTGTAGAGGGTTTTTGTCCTCAACAATGTCCAAAAGAACTCTCTAGTTTCATTCCAACAGCATCTCCTTATGTGTGCAAAATTAGAATGAATGAATAAGAGCCAAAACTACAACTTATAGAGTTGTAGGGAAAATCAGGGCAATTAAAATTTAAAATATTTTATTTCCCTCAAATGACCCCCAAATATCTTTTAAAACATTTTATGTCTCCCCTCTTGCCTGGACGTCCCCTTTTGGAGGTACAAATAAAGAGATATTAATCACTTGAGTTGTAATATTAAAGTTGTTTTTTGAACAATTAAGTGAGAAATTTAAAAATACTATTTCCATAACCTTATAAACTTCGTCCACAACATTAAAAAAGAGAACGCTTAACAAGCAAATGGGGGATTGAAACCAGGGCCAAGCGCTCAAAATAGCACCTACTAAGAATAGAATATGCCAAAAATATAAAGGCTATCGAAACACACTAAAAGTGCAAACTAGAGCTCACCACAAAACTACGAGTCACCTAACTCACTCAAAATAGACTAGGGTAACCGGGGAACAGGCTAACGGGAAACACAACTGACTAGATGCAAGAAGGGGACATTTTACAAGCTTTATAAGCATCAACCCACAAAAGACACCAATCCCCTCTTAGATGATTTCTAGGAACCAACCCACTAGAGAGACCAATCCCCTCTTATATGATTTATAGGCACCAACCCATTGGAGACACCAATCCCCACAACTAAGCACCAACTCAGCAAGAGACACCAATCTCTTCAAATGAGAGACATCAACAACAAAGTCTGTCTTCTTGACAATAAATCTCCCCCAAAATTAGCATTTAGTCTTCTATAACTTGTAATGTCCCCAAATTCAGGGCCTACAAATTGATAAAAGATTTAATTAGTTTTAATTAGAGATTGAAACTTATTTTATTGGCAAGCATAAGGAAGGAAAGCTCCTAATGTCACGTGGAATAGTTTTATACATAATAACAATAATACAACCATTTATAAATAAAGAACTCAACCATCTCTGAGTCAACGTTCAAGGAGTAATGTTTTGGCAAGTACAAGGGAATTAGAATAGCACGATAGGCATCTTAGCATAATACTCATGAGATTATTACTATCAATAGTGGCCTCTCAACGTACAGAGTGAAGTGATCATACAAGACATGACAAAGGTAAAAGCGGAATACAATTGTATGAGTTGACACAAATTAAGATTATATAGAGACAAAACGATATTATATGGTGATTGGCAGAGTCCACACCAATAATCATTGACAAATAATTTGTTAAGTAATAAACAAATGATTATGAGATAATATAATCATAATCGAAAAGGTATCATTAAGCAATGGAATAATCAAGGAGATGGGACGCATCCCATTCTCATGTTCATTCCTCAAGTGTGGGAATATGAAGACATTCCAATTGTCTTTCCAAATCATCAAATACAGATTACTCCTCTTTTCTGATCCTCTTGGATATGCTTTGTTTAGAGCCAATAGACTCATCGACTTACTGGTGCAAGTTTCAACAGCATATATCAGAGATGGCATCTAAGGGATCACACATTTCAGATTGAATATCAAAGACAGCATCCATTGAAGTGCAAGCATTCATCGATAACTAGACACAACACTAATCACTTCTAAGCGATTACTTTCCACTGCATAATATCATCGATATATCAGTTCTCACAGCATTGCTATAAGCAATAAATATCGATTGCATACTTCCATTGTAAATCAGAGAGGGCATAATTGATCTATCACTGCAAGTGATAGAATTCATCTTTCACATTGTATAGATTCATTGCATATCAGACATTACAATTGCCATATAAAACATATTGTAAGCATCATAATAGTATATCAGACATTACAATTATCAGATAACTCTCATTGTGCATATATTTTCCTTTGAATATATATCAGAGATTACATCGATATTCATTTATCTTCCATTACTTGCTTAATTCATATTCATTTGATATAATAAGAACGGGAGATTGGAGTTATAGTCCCAGCATTCCTTCATCACCAAAAAAGGGGCATTACATAACTCACCTTCAAAACCTGCTATAGATCACCTTGAAGATCTGCTAAATCTTCTCTCAGATCTACTACAAATCTGCTCTTAGATCTGCTCCAAAACTGCTCTTGGATTGTCTCTTATTAAGAAGATATTTCGATAATTGCATACTTCGTTCACCGCAAACTTACCTTCTTTGAAACCCCACATGCACCTCTTCACCTAAGAGGGGTGACTCTCCCAAGGAGATTGGCCATATCTTGGAATACAATTATTTTAATTTAATTTCCAAACTTGGCAAATACATAGGCAAGGTTGGTCTAGTAACATATAAATTCAATTTCTTCTAATTTCCTCAAGGCAGCAACAACACCAGAAGGGTTGGCCATATAAATGTGATAATATTTTTGCCGTTAAAACAATGTTGTCTCAATGGGGTCAGTGGTGATGTGAGTTTTGTTCCACTACAACATACAGAATCAAACACTTAATGTTTCAAGGTGAAACACCAAATATCCAATCCTCTCTTGAATAAGGATGCTCATATGATAAACAATGTAGATAAATTGTGTGATCAAATGAGACAACCTCAAGATTCCTTCATATTCGCGGACTTCACTCAGTTATTTTGATGTGATATGTTGGTTATCACAAAGGGACTTACGCTATTCATTCAATGAATATCAAATTGACTTTAACTTCTTCCAATCAAACAACTTCAAGGAAAGGGTTTAGAAAGCTACTCTACTTCTAGAATGCAAGAAATCATGGATGTCTTTGTGACTCTACTAGACTTATTTTAGTCGTCAACATCAACCAAGCTAGTGAAATCTCCTAAGGTAAATGTAAGATGTTCAAACTATCACCATTCCATCAACACCACCATCAATGCATATTAACGTGCAAGCAATAGTCAAAGTTAAACTTATAACTATGACAGTTGACCACGCAAGGCACACTTACAATCAACAAGCAACAAGTGGTATGGTCCATGTGAGTTCGACAAAGATACATCCAAAATTACTTCCATCCAAATAAACTCTACTTCTAATCAACCTGAAATGAAACCTACTCTAAATGAGGGATTGAAGAAACCATGCGACACTTCAGAACAACATTAAGTAATCCACCATGAAGACCAACAACGAATCATCAATCACTTTGATAGCATTATGGCAACAACTTCATCAAGTCTCTCCCTTAGCTAACCTAATCTAATCTATTACAAATGAGAATGCGCCAAGATCAATTCAAGATCAAGGGCCAAGATTTATCCCTACAAACCCTAATTAGTGTTGATATATTGGCCTTTACGGCAAATATCTCTACCTTGGATAATAATAATAAATATATAGAATATATTTATTATTATAATAAATCGATATGCATAAATAATAATAATAAATATTAGAGATATT
>MU225854.1:687954-702472 GCA_018584345.1 Thuja plicata | reverse complement strand
AGCATTTGAATAAAGGAATAGAGATTGACAGACTTTGTGTTGTCTTGAAAATCAATGAATGTATTCTTATGTTGCACTTGTTGATCCTTGTTCAAATTAAAATAGTTTCTTTGTTTAAATCATTGGATCATCTTTAATCCAAGTTTTCTGAAGACTTCGTGCTTCAGGAAATCGAGGTTACTATAGAAACTAGTGGCTGATATACTCCAAGGACTGAAGACTTTGAGCTTCAGTATTCGACAATAGATTAGAGTACTTATTTGAGGTGAGGACAGGAGACTTTGAGCTCATTGTATCACTTCGTCTTTAGATAAATCAACTGCTGCCTCGTTTGATTGTTCTTAAGTCAATCATCAAGTCACCGGTATTACTGTTGCAAGGTGAACTGTATGTGTTACAGTTCAGTTCCACTTGAAGAAACCTGCGGTAAGAAGGGAGCCTCCTCTATTGCTGAGAGGAGAGAGAAATCTCACATACTGCTACCTAAAACACACGTTTTGCAAGTTGTAGTCTTAGTGACTTGCAAAATATTTAGCCAACACATCAATCATCGGGCATCCTGTAGCAGCATAAAGACCAACATAGGATGATGCAAATAGATGTCATGTCTTGACAGACACTTAGTTTTGTAAAAGTGTAGAATCTTTGACAGATTACACGAAAGTATGTAAAGTGTTCTCATGTAATCATGCTGCAAGGACATTAGGTCCTGTAGCATTGAATAATTCAAAGTTAGTTAGTTGTAGATAAGCTTTGACTAGGGCAAAGTTAGTTAGTTAAAGGATAACGATAGAATAAGTCAAAATGGTTGAGGGTTTCCCCTTTCTTCTCCACTTTCCTCTCTCCTCTTTTCCTATATAAGGAGAGGGGCTCTTTGTAAATTTGGATCTTTTGTTGTGTGCAAGTAAACTATAAGCAAAGCTCTAATATTCTGAAGACTTTGTGTTTCATTGTAAGAGAGTTGAGCATTCTGAATAAAAGGAATAGAGATTAACAAACTTTGAGTTGTTGTCTTGACAATTGATGAATGTTTTCTTATGTAACATTTGTTAATCCTTGTTTCAGATTGAGAAGTTAACTTGTTTATTTCATTGGAGCATCTTTAATCCAAGTTTTCTAAAGACTTTGTGCTTCAGGAGATCGGGGTTACTATAGAGAATAGTGGCTGTAATACTCCAAGGACTGAAGACTTTGGGCTTCAGTATTGGAAATTAGATAAATAGAGTACGTATTTCAGGTAAGGACAAGGGACTTTGAGCTCTTGTGTTATTCCATCTTAGATAAATTCATCGTTGTCTCGGCTAATTGTTCTTAAGTCGATTAGCGAGTCACCGATATTACTGTTGTAAGGTGAACTGTATGTGCTATAGTTCAGATCTACTTGAAGCCACCTGCGGTAAGAAGGGAGCCTCCCCTATTGCTGAGAGGATAGAGTAATCTCACACACTACTGCCTAAAACACACGTTTTGCAAATTGTAGTCTTACTGACTTGCAAAATATTTAGCCAACAAGATGTATGGTTGAGGAAAGAAGAACATTTGTGTTCTCATTATATCTAGTAGATAGAGATCTACTATCATAGATGTAAATTCTATGGTATCATGGATGAGGAATCCATTATGGTTATGTTTTGAAGGATCTAAGAGTAGATCTTTGCCTCAAGTCCAAGAGGGAGTGTTGATATATTGGCCTTTACGACAAATATCTCTACCTTGGATAATAATAATAAATATATAGAATATATTTATTATTATAATAAATCAATATGCATAAATCAATATTTATTATTTATTGTTTATTTAGTGAATCAATTTAATCTATATATTATTAGAATGAACTAAATAAAGTTTATTTAAGGGTCCAAGTCGGCCTCTTGGAATAAATGTTTTCATTCTCATATATATATAGATCGATCCTTGAGGAGAAAGTACAAAAGACATAACGTGCTTCCCTCCTTATAGGTTCGATATTTGAAATCTAAGTACGAATTTCTTCAGCACTTGTATAGCAGATCTCGGGTGGGGGGCTAATTTGGAGTCTTTATCAACATATGAATTAATTCAAACTGTTCTTGAATGCGTGCAGACAGCCTTCCATAAGGCACGGGCAGACCCAAAATAAGGAATTCGGGCATACCTTGGTGCAAGTTCATGCAAATGTAAACAAGGGAGATTCTCTTCCGAATAGTGCAGATCAGGCATCATATTTGGGGCTGCTACCAAGTCCGAATAGTGCAGATCGGACATCAAACTCAGGGCTGCTTTCAAATCAATATAGAGCAGATTGTAAGCCATATCAGTTCTGTCACAAAGTCTGCTACAGGGAGATACTTCAAAGGGCAGATCGGATACATTATCTTCAGTACATTTGTCTGATTTAAATGGCATTCATTGGGACAGATTAGAGGTCTAATCTTCATACGATTTAGAGTGTTGTCCGCAAGCTGATTGAATCAGAGTTGAAGCCAAGTCCTAGATGGACTTAATTGACAAAACAAGTAAGGTACTTTGACTGGAGCATTTGTGTTTGATTTTTCGGGTATCTTCTTTCCCTCCTTGTTACTATATTTCATATCCTGTGCTTAGTATTTGTTAGACCTCTATGGATTGATATATTCCTTGCTAGAATCTGAAATATACTAACAATTAGGGTTGTCACACTATCAACCAATTACATGAAGGAACCACCCTGTGGGCCAATAAGAAAATTACAATGCTTTTGAGAACCAATGAAAAAATTGTACACTTGGGATAATATGATTGAATGTGTTGTCTGACTTGAATTTTCTGATTGGTAGAAGACAAGTGGGCGCCACCTTAGCATCCTCATCTTTTAGACTTGATCAGTTATTTGGTGATGACAAAATATCTCTTGATACTCAACATTATCAAGCCTTCGATTGTGATGGCATATTCCCAAATTGCTTTATCTTCTCAAATTTTCTCCATCCTTGTTCTCGAAAATTTTCTCATTGCCATGATTTGAACTTGCTTGTACTTGATATCTCTTTCGATTCTTCTTGAAGTGGTGAAGTCCTTCATGTGGTTGGATTCTTAAAAATGAACTTGGATTTCCAGAGGAAATTCAAGTTGATGAAAATTTCTTCACTTGTAGATTTTGAATTTTCTCTTTGTTTTTGGTTGTCTTGGATTTCATCTTGATCTTGACTTGAATTTACACTTTGATGATCCGATTTGAATCTCCTTTTCATTTGAAGTCTTTGAGCTCAAGCTTGAAGTATCCACTTGAAGCCTCAAATATCTCCTTTTTCTCCAAGCTTCTCCCCGTGAACGATTTACCTTGCAAAACAAAGGAGAAACATGCATTAAGGTTATGAGATGATGAAATGAAAGATGAACATTTTCATAAAACAATCACCTCAATATCACAATAAAGGCCTTTTGATAATGGATCCCTTCTAGTTTTAAATCAAACTACTCTTTGTCCTTGCAAATCTTGAAATGATATTATGCGAACATCTGGAAAATACATGAATTTTACAATACAATACACCCAGATTTAGTCTTTCTCACCACCTTTAGCTCGCAGATTTCGAAGAAAAATGTCATAACTGTCCAAAGTTGAAGCCCTTCAATGTCCCAAATTGTAGTTCGCAGGACAAACTGCTGCCTTATATGATGAAATTTGTTGCCCTAGGGAGCAATCTTGCTGCCTTGTAGCAGAGGTAAATTGTTGTGGGTTGGTATTAAAATGAATTCATTCCCTCTCCTTTATAGGCAATGGCGAGCATGGAAAGGCATGCTTCTACAAGAGACCAACTCGGCTTTTGCAATCCAATAAAGACATTTTATTTGATTGAGTTTCGAACTCAAAGGATGACTAGTATTAAGGACAAAACAATGCTTTTAAACATTTAATTACCCCTTGATAAATGGCTGCTTGTTTATTGTTTGGCCGAGTCTTATTATGGGGGCAGAATTTTGCCATGTTTGAGGAATAAGAATTCCTCTTGGGGTGGCAGAATCCACCACCCTGAGAGGAAAATTTCAATCTCAAAAATTGTCTCCTTTGCTTCATGCTTCCAAACACTTCGCCATTCCTCATCACCATCAGATATCAATCATTATTTTGAATGCCTCTAAACACAACTCTTCAAGTCCAACACCAAGGCAGAATTTCCATAGGTTAGAGGAATTTTGAATTCCTCTTGGGGTGGCAGAATCCACCACTCCAAGAGGATTATTACATTTTCAACATCTTTTCTTGAAACTCCTATCCGACACCCCAAAACACCTCTTCAATTCATGCCACCATCCCCTTGCAAGTTCGGATTTCATTCACCACTTTAGAGACCCTAAAAAACTTGTTTCATTGCTATCTTATTAAGGGTTTTAAATGTCTAGAGTTATCGAGGTTCCTCTAGAAGTGGCGGAATCTGCCTCTCAGAGGATTTTACTCATATACCTTTGTTTTCCTCAAAATTCCTCTTTCCTCCAAACTCATCTCACACTTAGTTCCATACTTCCCTTTGATTATTTTTGAGTTTTGGAGCAGCCATTTCGTGCCTTAAGTTCATCATGCCCATGAAGGCAGAGATCACTCATGAGAAGAAAGATTCCTCTTGGGGCGGCAAAATCCGCCACCCTCAGAGGAATTTTCCTCAAGCCACCTCATTTTCCGCCATCACCCACATTACTTTTGACTTGGCTGATCACTTTAACCTCTCCTTCGTTCAATCACCTTGCATTATAGAGAAGAATGAATCATGGTTCTAGGCCATCCGTATGAGGCAAAAATTAGCATGCTTAGAGGAATTTGGATTCTTCATCCAACCTCAATCTCCACATCACCAAAAACAGCTCAATTCACCTCATCCTTTCGCTCCTTGGATCAGATTGTCTTTGGATTCCATTTTGCTCAAATTTAATGGCCCTGATCTCGCCCCTTTCCCCAACCAATATGATGACGGGATACTTGATGTTTAGAAGAATAAGGATTCCTCAAGGGAAGGCAGAATCCACCTACCTTGGAGGAATTTCCTCTTACATCTGATTTCAACATTTCATCTCAAAACTCATTAAATCTGCCCTACTAACCTTCATTCACTCACCACACTTCCAAGTTTTGTCTTGAGCTGCCCTACTTGGATGGCGGAAATCGGATCCTTATGAGGATTAAAATCCTGGGAGGGTGGTGGGATTAGGGAGTAGTGCAAGATTACAAGCACTAGAGAGAGGGCAGTGATTTAGGTGTGGAGAGGATTCTTGAATCCTCAAGGGTAGGCGGATTCTGCCCTACCCTGAGGATTATTCCTCATGCGACATGCTCCTCCCAAACTCAGTGAATTTCGCCCTTCTCTAAAACTCTTTAAGGTGAACATGCAAGGGATGCCCATCTATTGGATGAACTTGATTACAGTTGAATACTTTCATCTATCTATGCTCAAACTCAGGCCTAAGGACCTAGAAACTTGAAAATTGTCACCAACTAAGACTACCAAACACAACTACTAACATACTGCCAAAGAAAAAGAGGGGCTCCCCATTTGCAATAGGGCGATGGTGTGAAAATCTCACAACAGTCAGCCTCATAAAATGATTGTAATTTAATTTAATTTAAATTCCTTGATGGGGTCCGAGTTACCAAGTGAAAATTATTTAATTTCCCATTGTAAATATGATATTCAACAGCAAAGAGAATGAATTGTCTGATATTCAATAGAAAATAATCAGGTTTGAGATCTGATGTACAATAGCAGCAATTGATTTGGATTTCACTATCCAAATTCTACACAAAACTCACAAAACATGACAAAATTGCTACACTCGATTAACTCTAAACACCACAATCTGAAATAGTTTGAGTTCCAAATGGAAATACCTGCATATAGATCTGATTAAAAACCCAACTACTGAAGCATATTGCTGTGATATCTCTACAAGACTCATAAGTAACATCAAATTACACAATTATGTTTGTATAACTCCCAAATCAAAAGATGAATAACAACTACACACTTGAGAAAAAAAGTAATCAATCTTACAAATTTTCCTTTAGCCCAAATGCAATCTCTAGATGAGACTGCCCTTCGCAATCGCAGGGTTTTTGTCCACTGATCAGCCAAAGCTTATGGGTTTCCGTCCACAAACCTTCTCCTTCAACAGGTTTTCATCCAATGAAGAAACTGTTTGCAAATATGCAAAAAAGAGAGAAGAGATAATAATCAACATGACTTCCACAATCCCAAAATACCTTATTTATAGCCATTCAACAACAGTTGGGCACCTAAAATGGCTGTTAGGTTGTGTTGATGTGAGGTTTGTTCCACTACAACATACATAATCAAATACTTAGTATCCCAAGATGAGATACCAAAGCTCCAACTCTCTTTTGAATAAGGACGTTCATATGCTAAACAATGTAGATGAATTGTGTGATCAAATGAGACAACCTCAAGATTTCTTCTTATTGTGGACCTTCACTCATTTTATGACGTGATATGTTGGTTATCACAAAGGGGCTTAAGTTGTTCATTCAAGGGATATCAACTTGACTTTAACTTCTTCCACCAAACAAACGACTTGCAAAGGGAAAGGTTTTAGAGAATCTAATGTAACTTTAAGAATGTAGGACAATGTTGATGATGGGGTGAGCCTCTTAACCAGTCTTTGTTTCGCTGTGTCAACTAGGCATAGAAGGGTGCTATCTTCTACGGATGCAGGAATGGTTTTCACAGTGTCAATATTCATTCAAATACCCTATGAAGGCGCAATCTAAATGAACATCTCCAATAGAAGTTAAACACTTGCAATTTAGGCCCAAACTAACCTTACATTGTTACTTACAATCAACAAGTACCAAAAGACACTAGCTTCACCACTAATCACCATTCAACAATATCTTCCATCCATCTACTTCTACTTCTATTCAACATGAAATGAAATCCTAATCTAAGTGAGAGATGCAAAGAACCATGCAATACTCTAAAATGATCATATATATCCACCATGCAAGCACAACAATGAATAGAGAATAATTTTGGTAGTACTTTGGTAACAATTCTCCAACATAACTCTCTTTACAAATGATATGAGCAAGCCTTTATATATGGGCTCAATTACAATGAATGGACAAGATTGATTTGAAATCAGCAACCCAGATTAATCCACATAAGCCCTAATTAGATTTTTCATAACCATAGCTACAAATATTAAATGCCCACCCAATTAAAATTAGGCACCACCATGTGAGCCAATAGAAAAATTACATTGCCTTCATGGGCCAATGAGAAAATAGACCAGGCATAAGCATTAGATAAGGTGCACCAATAAATGGGCCAATGAGAAAATTACAATATTTTGTAGGCCAATGAGAAGAGAGGTTAGGTAGAAGCTTGCAGAAGGAGAAAACTTGTAGAAGAAGCCAACATTTAATGGATCAATAAGATGATGCCACTGGTACTCGCACCAAATCATCTCTAAGAAAAAAATTTTCTTTATCCTTTTCTCCCTTGGCAGATTCAATGAATCTAGACACAATATGGTGAAGTTCTTCCACTGGGACACTTAGCACATTCTCATTGGTTGAGGAAATGGTTGCTACCTCAGCATACTCATCTAGAAACTTGATAAATACCCCTTATTTGCTGATGAAAAAATCATTTTTAAGCTTTCAATTGTGATGGCTCATATTCTCCAATTGCTTTATCTTCATGAATTATCTTCATCCTTCATTGTTTTGGAAATCTTTTCCTTGGAATCATTCTTAAAATTGCTCTGGTCTTGATATCCTTTGTTCTTCTCGCCATTGTAGGATCCTTCATCATCCTCCTCCTTTCCCACCACCATCTTCCATGCAAAACCTGCAACAAACAACCCTTAGCCATATTTCTGAGTCAGTTACATGAAACTTGGATTAAAACCTAAGCTTTTTACTTGCTGATGTATGAAATCAGACCTCCGTAATTTTGTATCAGACCTGAAATTTAGTCAACCTAGGCCATGAAATGACATGAAAACATTGAGGAATTGAATAGATATCTATCCTTGATACCCTAGTCCCTCTACTACTTCATTTTCAATAGGATATTTAACAAAAAAGGGACTGGAAATTTTGAAAATAAGCTCTGCTACTTAAATAATTCTGAAAATGATGATAAACCTCAGTAAATGACAAGAATCAACATTGCAAGAGGTGAAACTTTAAGTGTTTGACTGATTGAGCTCAATTCAAACCCTTGGACCTGCTGAAAATTATCAAAACTCAGCCCCTATCTGCTGGTAAATACTTGCAAAAACCTGAAGTTAGAATCTTGTCATGAATAAATGCAAGTATGGTCCTTGATTTGCTGATGAATAATGAAAATCAGAGCTTTCAATCAGACCCAAATCAATGATAAATGCTGGTAATTGGTTGAATTTTCAGCCTGATAACTTGGGGAAGAAAAATTCATGAGTTGAATCCTATCATCTCCATCGTTCAAACCCTGCAACAAAATGATTAAAAAACTCCAAAATCGCTGCCTCTGATGGTTGAAATTCTCAGATCTGCCTGCAAATAAACTTGAAAAAACTTCTTTTGAATTGAGAAATGATTTGTTTATGTAGAAATTTGCCATGTCTTGCCCTTTTAATGCATTGCTATCAGACATTTAATGGCAACTCTCATTAAATTACAGCCTCTTGATCATTTCAAATTCAAATTTGAAGCCTCCTAGTTAAAATCGACCCCTCCTTCAATACTTGCAGATCTTCATTGAGTTTTAATTGCCCTCCATTAAATATTCAAGCTCTTTCTTGTTATAAATTGTTGCCTTGCATTGAATTTCGCTCCATGGGTATCCAATCAGGGCCCTTGGATTTAAATTTGTCTTTAAACTCAGCCCTTAGATCTCAATTTGCATTAATTCTTAAGGCTTTTCCAGCAGGGGTATCTCATTTAAGACCCATGCCTAGAGCCTAGAGCTCATACATTTTGGCCTTGGTACCAACAAATTTGAATTAGGCCTAGGCGCCTAAATTGGGGTTAAGTTGAAATTGGTTTAAGGCCTACTTAGGCCACACATCTCATGCTTTAGAGGGCCCCCCTCTAACTTTATTTAGGCCTGATCTGCAATGTATAGGCCACACGTTACTCCCCTTGGGGCCTATGTCTTGGACATTGAGCTCCCACGTTTAGATATAGGGCCTTGGCACCTTAAACTTGATTGGGCAAGGCCTAATTCGCAAGTTACACGCTAAAATATAGGCCTGGGCACTAGTTTTCAGTCCACACGTTTGGAGATAGGGCCTGATCCATTTACTTTAGCCCACACATTTCATAATTCTCAGATCTAGGCCTGATCCCAAATGATTTAATGCCCAGATCTGCATTGATTGTAGGCCCCTATGGGCCACATATTTCATGATTAAGCCTTATGTTAAGGCCCCAATGCCACACGCTACATATAGGGCTGGGTCCAATTCAATGTTTGAGTCTGATCCAATGTTTTAGGGCCTAATTTACGTCGATTTTATGCCAGATTTTCCATACGCTATATGTTTGAACCTTATGAATATGCCTTAATGCCACAGGCTACATTAATAGGCCCTTATGAATATGTTTTAGGCCTGGCCCCTGATCTCAAAGCCACACGTTTGGTATTGGGACCGAGTTTCAAACCCATTTAATATTTAAATTTGAGCCTCTTTAACTTTATTTTGGGCCATGCTTTCCTTCCTTTAGGCCACACGCCAGCCTAAGGGGTTGATTTACTTCGCTCTAAATCTGATTTAGGCCTTCTTTACTTCGATCTTAGGCCTGGACTGACTAATAAGGCCCACACGCTTGAGTCTAGGGGGTTGCTTTCTATTGCTTAAGGGCCTCGACTTAGACTTTAGAGCCCAGCTTTGTATGTTCTATAGCCCCTAGACTTGATTTAAGCCCTATTAGGCCCACATTTAATGTCTTGAGGCTTAGTGATTAGTTAGACTTTTCTCTCCCCTTCTTTGCATTGGTCCTCCCTTCCTTCATCGAACTTAAGACACAGAGGTGTTTCCTTCACCCAATAAGACATGTTTCCTTCCCTTGCCATATAGGGAGGTGGAATCCACTCCTCTATGTGGCAAATCGCTAGATAAGAAGGTGGAATCCACTCCTCTGTGGCAAACTTGCCACATAAAGAGGTGGAATCCACCACTCTATGTGTCAACACAAAGAGGGAAATATTACTCTAAATTTATCAATAATTTTTCTTTTATTTCCCTTTTTAGGCGATTTACTCGGGCAAATTTATACATCTTTGGCTTAATTTTTTTATTTTAACTTCTCATTTCCAGACAGCCAAATTTTATCATTTTTCTCCATTTTGGACCCTTGCAAAATTTTCTTAATTTTCCCAAATTTTGACACAGCCAAATATTGCCATTTTTGCCGAAATTTTACCAATATTCCATTCTTTGGACAACTTGATTTTGAGAAGGCTTGCAAAACTCCAAATTGCTGCCAGAATTGCTCTATCACCTAGACCTACCAGCGAAAAGAGGGGGTCCCCATTTGCAATGGGGTGATGGTGTGAAAACCTCACAACAGGTTGCTTGACTCTTGAGTTTGCCCCAAAAACCCTTTCATTTGCCTTCTTGAATTTCTCACTCAAAGGACACATTTTCCAACGCCTCAATTGGCCTCGTGAACATGTATTTTATTTCTCACTATAAAACTCAAGGGTCACATTTTCCAACACCCTCATGTGGTCTCATGAAAATGTAGTTTAATATTTGTTTGTTCTTTTGTTTTTTAAATTGAATGGACAATACGAAATATTATTAAATCTATTATTCTTTATATGCTTGCCCGATTAACCCATACTAACATAAAATGGATTATTACTTGCAAAAATCCAAATTTAAACAAAAAGGGACATGACATCAACTTTTTAAGGAGGGAGAATTAGATGATGATAGGAATGTTTAGTGGAAAAATGACTTTACACTAAAATATCATTAGAGAATTTTGTGATTCACACATATTAGTGCCCATATATTATTAAAGACCAAGGTCTCATGTAATTCCATTGCAGCATAAGGTAATTTATTTGATGACTATGAAGCAATAAAAGTCAATTCTATTATCTATTCTTTCATTGAGCTCCATTGTATGTGTTTGTGTTTTCGGTTGCACAGTTGAATAGTCCTTAATTGGATCCTCCAACCATGATTGTATAAATTCTACGATTTCTCTTCTACATTATTTCACTAATAATGTTTGGATAATGTTGTTTCTTTCATTGGATAGTTTCAATTTCATTAATATAATGTGAATATGTTAAGTATGGAAGATCAAATCCACCTCCATTTCCCATCAGAAAACTCCCCTAATGATCTCAAAGCCATTTGTACCTTATCACTTTGAATCTAATTATCCAAATTATATATTTGGATCTCTACTTGTAATCTATCCATTGAGGTTAGTTTCCCTACTAGAATGGCATTTAGCACCAATCCTTCAAAAGCTCCTCTATGTACGTATACTATCAGAAAAATGGGGAATCATAGAAGCTAAACATAAAAATATTCTACACAACAATATTGTTTCTATATTCCACACCTTCATTCAATAAACTATTACATATTTATAGGATTGCAATATCCTATTTTGTAGGAAACAACTCCTTAATATATTGAGTTGTTTCAACAAACGTACAAACAAGCACTCTTTAAATAAATATTGGATAGCCTCGAATAGTTTCAAGAGTTGTTACTACAACTCACTTATTTTCACTTCAAGAACATTATTATACTTACTAATGTGAACACCAACATGATTTCCAACACCCCCCCATAGTGTGAACATGGAGAGAAAGATCATCACACAACTTGGAAATGGAATCGTATGCCAATGCATACTTTTAGGTCTGCATACTACTATCTGGATCTTGCTGCACATAATCACCTACATATGAGAACTTATCCCGCTTTCACTTCCAGTGAACTCATCACCAACCCATCATACTTCCAAGAAGGTCGACAGTCAGAGGATCTTTGTAGTCAACTACTCTCCTATACAACTGTTTACAATATAGATGATGTATGTATTCTCCACCTTAGCACTTCCAGCTGGAATAAGTCAACTCTTGTGGCTCATGATCTTGATTTTCAAACGAAAGTCTCTCTCCTTCCATGGTTTTAAACAAGCTTACCACAAACCTTGACATGAACAAGAACCCACCAATTGTCCGCCTCATGTGGTTTTCTGGATCCTCCCACAAACCCTTTCAAAATCCATGAACTAAATTACTCTAGTGCTTTTGTTTGCCACTATGTTGGTACATCAAGGAAGTTATATAGAAAACAACATACATATCTAAAAATGGGAAAGGAACATTGGTTATTAACCCCCCCCACACACACACAATGTGAAATTTCCACTTATTCAAACAACCAATAACATTGAATAACAAATCATATCATGTTCCATACTAGAAAATAAAATGTCACCAAAGCTGATGAGCGGCCCCGTCATTGGTGACTGATGAGAGGACGTTGATTGTCCTCCTTCCTTTGTTGCCTCCTGCCTCCATTAAATTTTATATTTAGCAAATTTGTCTTTTGAGGCTCATTCCAAGAATTATGAGGAAAAAATATATCCCCCCCATAATGTGAGCTTGTTACAAGGAGTGTCGGGTACCACTAATCATGGACTTCAATTACAACTAAATTTTTTTTTAGATTTTGAAAGACTTCATGACATTAAACACTCGTTACGATGGACCTAGATTCTAAAAACCCTTTGACTTGCATTGACAACATACTATATATATGTGACTTTCAAACTATGACACTATTTTTATACTAACACACTAAATAAAATAAAAATATTAACTTTCAAATGACCCAACTTATAACCTTCTTTGATGAGTCACAACTTTCCAATAGCCTTCTTGATTACATCCATTTCACCATCGGTCCTCATAAATCTCGATAATGAGACTATCTAGCATGTGGCTGAGCTATATTTTTTAGATTTTGAAAGATTTCACGACATTAAACACTCATTACGATGGACCTAGATTCTATAAACCCTTTGACTTGCATTGACAACATACTATATATATGTGACTTTTAAACTATGATGCAATATTTTTATACTAACACACTAAATAAAATAAAAATATTAACTTTCAAATGACCCAACTTATAACCTTCTACGACGAGTCACAATTTTCCAATAGCCTTCTTGATTACATCCATTTCACCATCGGTCCTCATAGATCTCGATAATGAGACTATCTGGCATGTGACTGAGCTTGTGAAAATTTTCCCATCCTTGTCTATACTAAATGTCATTCTGAGCCCATCTTTTGACTTATAAGGCCATCATCACACACATCGGATGTAGGACTAAAGTCCCTTAGTTCGTCCAAGTAACAGACGTTTACGAGCCCGCAATAGCACAAAGCTAAACCCTAATGCAGTTTTTATGATGTATTATTTTGTAAGAATATTACAAAACACTGCTCCATTGATAATGATATTGGCCAATCACCACATGGAGGACATAAACCATATAAAGAAGTGCTGCACCAAATACACCATGTGTTTCACCACGCTAAGCAATGAAGGAAAGCACCAAATAAACCAAAGCCAATGCATAGAAGAATGCTCAAATAGAAAACTCCCAATATGCTACCAGCCTGCGCAATATGATTGAACCTAGGTTGTTGAACATCTGCCAAGACACAAGCAACAAATAAAGGGAACCCAAAAACTTCGAAGACGACAACAAAAAAATCAATGCCTCCAATCAATTATGGAACCACTCAGCAAATTGCCTCCAGAATGGTTTGTGTGTTGTCAAATCTATGAAATAGTAGGTGATGAAAGGCTTGGTTTAACTCAAAAAAGCTTGGAACAACAGTGGAGGAATCACCGTGTACTCAAAAATTTGCACATCAAAAATGCCATGATGGATCTGATTGCCTTGATTTGGGAATTAAGTGATGCACCAAAGAATACCTTGAAACTTGCAAAAATCAAATAAATGCATGCCTATCGCATGGTACCTCTATACCCTCGATGCCAATAAACTCCACGCAGAAATTGTTGTGAGGTTTTCACACCATCGCCCCATTGCAAATAGGGACCCCCCTCTTTTGCAAGCAGTAGGAGTACTGGTCTTAGGTAGTCTTTGTTGGCGACAGTTTTCAAGCCCCTTGGTCTAGCGAGTGAAGTTTGAGAGTTGGTTTTGGGCAATTTTGGCCTGCTGGGAAGTCAAGTCTGTCAGGAGCATGGGCGAGAGTTGTGCTAAATCTTTCGGGAATACAGGATCAAAACCAAAGGATTCGTGATGAAACAAGTGTAAACCCTCTGAGAATCCTTGTTCCAGCTTCAATTCGATCTTAGAAAGTCGAAATAGATTGTGGGAGGTAGCTTTGCTGAAGGCGTGCTAAATCTTGAAATTTGGCTAAGTCCTGAAATATTTTAAAAACCCCCAAAATCTAGAATTTGCACCTTAACTCCTATGAAGCTGAAACCTATCTCAAACATCCTGGAAGGTATTTATACAAATATAACTTAAAGT
>MU225854.1:673846-687854 GCA_018584345.1 Thuja plicata | reverse complement strand
GAACATCCTTTGAAACCATTTCAAGGAAAAACAAATCAATCTGAAACAAATGACAGCAAATTAGAGGATTCATGACAAGTGTTTGACAATATTCCTTGACCCTTAAAACAACAAGTTAAGGGCATATATTCAAGGGATATTACAGTCCATTTGCTAATCTTTCCTTTCCATAGGAGTAGTAGCAAAGCAGTGAGTAGTTTAGTAGTGGGAGCTTTGATGAGCAAAGTTGGAAGTGATATAAATTAAGGAGATAGATCTATTGAGTATACATTGCAAAGCTAAGTCCCATCATTATCATGGCAAGAATCTGATATCCTTGAATGAACAACGTAAGCCCGCCTACGTGATTAACCAGCAAATCACATTAATATAACTGAGTTAGTATCCACAGGTGTAAGGAACCTTGGAGTTTTCTCATGTTCTTCATGAGTAATTACTTTTCAAGAGAGGGTTGAGTGTTTGATATCCTGTATCAAGTGTTCAATTCCTATATGTTATGTAGTGGTACAAAACTGACATCAACAGAAATCAGATACACAAATAACATGGCTGTCTATTGATAATGAATAACAAACCAGCCAAGTAGGTTCACCCCACTTCATACGCCTCAGCATGATCTTCCAGATCATCTGACTTGCAAAGACTTGGGCCAGAAGATATAGCCCAATCTACAAAAATAATTGCCAATATCTCCGCCAAAAAACAAATGAAGGTTCACAGCCAATCTGTGATTTAGCTCATTAACACAAAATTGTAGGCACAGAATCGTGTATGCTCTGATAACATATCAGAAAAATGGGGAATCATAAAAGCTAAACATAAAAAAATTCTACACAATAATATTGTTTCTATATTCCACACCTTCGTTCCATAAACTATTACACATTTATAGGATTGTAATATCCTATTTTGTAGGAAAGAACTCCTTAATATATTGAGTTGTTTCAACAACTCAACAAACGTACAAACAAGCACTCCTTAAATGAATATTGTATCACCTAGAATAGTTTCATGAGTTGTTACTACAACTCACTTTTATTTTCACTTCAAGCACATTTTTATACTTGCTAATCTGAACACTAACATGATTTCCAACATATACCACAATTCATGTTTACTTGTTGCCACTAAGCATCCCAATTCAGTCACAGCATATGTCTCATAAAACAATCTTTAACCTACTAGCATGGTTTTTATAACAAACTACTTTAGGGTTTCTAAATCTATATCTACAAAAACACACATTCCTGCTGACAAAAAGAAATTTAATTATTCCACCACAGCTTAATCTCACATTACATTACACTGTCATAACAATTCCAAAATTTTCAACATTTTATATGTTTGTAATATGAGGTCTTTGCTTAGCAATAGCTTTCATCTAGTTTTTATCTCTTCAAGCATCAAATAAGCTAGGGTAAATACACTTTAGTTCACCTCCACTCTTTCTTTTTTCAGTTATATCGCTTCCAAGTTTTGGTCTTAGATGATTTATTTTTGGTTGTTGAAAGTCATCTTTAGCACCCCTATTTGCTTTTGAGTCCTACTGAACTACTTTGGTCATTTGTAGATGTTAGTACAACTTTATTTCTTTCTATAGCTAATTGTTTTGTTTTTCGTCTCACTTGTAAAACTTTCTCTATATTATTTAAATGTGAGGTAAGGTAAACCCCAATCATATATGAATTGAAAATAAAAAGAAAAGGATGGGATGAGGGAAAACTACAAAAAGAAACCATAAAAAGGCCATATAGGAAAATATTTTGACAAAAGCAATGAACGTTGGAAAATATTGCAATTCACAACAAGTTAAACGTGACAGGAAAACCAAATAACACCAAAGGATGTTCAAATATAAGCTACAAAATTATAAATCTAATAAATTTATTTATTGAATCCATGTTGAAATTTTAAAAATATTGTAATATACGAAATATTCTTGCCTATCCAATTTATAATACAGAAAATGTAATAAGCAAATCAATGCAACTGCCTAGACTGAAAATTTTGAGAAAAGAAAAAGCTCGATCAAATGTAAAACTTAACCCTTAACACACCAGTGAATGAATACAAAAGATGTGGAAGCAAAACACCAATGTTATTCTGTGGTATCGGCACACCTAGAAGAAGAGCTAACATTGGTGCAATGTCAACCTGGAGGGAAATAAAATGAAACATTAGTTTTATGCACACAGAACCAATGAAATATTTAACAGCAATAAAGATAAAATGTGCTCCGTAAAAATGTAGAAAATATTTAAACAATATAAAGAAAAAGGCAAGTAAATGAGCCAATAGTGTATATATGCTCTCCAAAGAAAAGAAAGGACGAGAACTCTAGAGATGTAAAAAGACTAAGAGTAAGCTAGCCATCTCCATAAACTCCTAATATCCATAATTATGGCATAATTAGTTCTATCTTTAAGGAAAAGCTACTCATTGTGCCTCTTACAATTCAAAATAAGTAATGAAAATGTTGTACCCAAACAAAATTTGTGTATTATGTCAAGTTTCCAAACTAAAACCTTGTCTTTCCATCATTTCAAATGGTCAGTGTTTTCAGCTTTGTTGCAAAACCTGTCAGAAGGTCAGATGGTCAGTGAGCCCAATAAGAAACAAACAATGATGGCATTCAAACGCAGATCAGCGTGTAAAACTAGCTAGCAGACAGAAGTATGAAGGTTTTCAATCATAAAATCAGAAAAAAGGGGCCATAGTACTCAAGGAAACTTGGCAAATCGCTTGACAAAGGCCACCTAAGGCATGAAGGGAAGTCAAAGACCAAAATTACAGTGCATGTTTTAGTGGTTTGAACCTAGCAAAACTCTACCTATAAGCAATAGACAGACTATCCTAAGTGTGGCACATACGTCCATTGGCAAGATCATGTAAAATTAGCATCAAAGGCCCTGTCAGATGGCAAAATATGCTTCAATCCATGCTAAGTGAGGTGATGCAACAGTAGGTTAAAGGATGGATTTAATAGGAAAAAGTTCTGCTAAATCTTCATAAAATAGTGTCAAATATTTTGTAAAATTGCACTTAACATTTAAAAGTTACCAGGTATGCTATTAATAGATATATAATGTATATATGTTTCAAAGAATTTTCTAGCACTTTGTGGAGTTACCATTTTGTACTCTGTACCCTTATCCTTTTCAATTAGTAAATCGGGTATGGCTCCTTAATGGCAGTTTCATTGATTAAAAAAATACTTAATATTTAAAATTTTCTATTATTAAAGTTTTAAAATGAATGTGTAAAGTACCCTTCCAATTCTGTAGCCAAAGTTTTGCCTTCCAGCCTTTGTTTTATAACGTGTTGGCACAGTTTCAGTACTTTCAGATTTGTGTAGGAAATAATATTGTAACTTAATTTGCAGGTTTACATGGGAGGCATTCATATACATGCATTCAAGTGCTACTGAATTATTACTAATTTCTGAGATAAAAATCAGAATGTAATTTAGCTTGCACATTATTCAGAATCATATCAAATGATATGATTGAAAATACAACATTCTGATCAGCAGCTAAGCCATGCCATAGGTCCTATGTCCATACTCAACCAAAATGAGGCATCCTATATGCTCAACTGAAGTCATTGCTTCATTCCACTTCCTGTGCGGCAACAATATGCAAATATTTGTGAATAGCAGAAATAGAGATCACAGGAATGAAGGTGCTAGGTAATCACCACTGCTCATTAAAACTCCAGCACACACCATAGGTGAGTTTGTACTCTGTTACATCCCTTCCTTAGGACCTTTTTAATAACTGTTTCATGTGAAGTATGAAGTTAGTTAAGTGGATTTCATATATTTATTTGAGATATGATTAATATGATCATGTTTTCATTTATGTGGAATGGTTAGTCAATAATATTCACGTGAGATTTTATTCATGAATGGATAATGTTTTATGATGCTATAAATGATTTATTGTTTATAAGATTATGAAGATGAATATGACTCCTTCCTTGTCAGTGGATGTAGGAGTCGATCAATCCCGCAAACGGGGGAAGAGTATCATCACAGAGAGAGGATGCGGACGCAAGGTGAAGGTCGGAAATGCCATCCGTGTAATGTCCCCGTTTTTAGACGCATGGGATTAGCTTATTTCTGTGACCCTCATAGGCTAATCAGGATGATAGAGGGGGTCATGTGACAGAGCCAGTGGTCAGTTTCCACTCTGGAGGTCTGTGATGCCAGGATTGCTCTTCGTTTGAGTTAGATTGACAAACTTACTATTTATAGTAAGTGTTTATTTTGGGGATCGTCATGGTTGCTATTTTTAGCAGAGTGCTAGAGCAATGGTATCAGTGGAATGTGGAAACATTTGCAGAGCTTTCAATTTGAGGGGCTTACTATTTATAGTAAGTCTATTTTTGGCAGTGTCTATTTGTGGCCGGGCATTATGGCATCTAGCTTAGGCAATGAGCATTGGCATTTGCGAGTCATTCTTCTGGAGGATTTAATAAGCTATCTGTTCATTGATGATAATTAATTAAGTGTCAATTAATAATTAAATGAGCTTATTTTAAGTTTGCCAAGTTATTAAATGATTATTTAATAAAGTTCTTTGGGCGCCGAATGAAAGGAGGAATAATAATTTTTTATTATTATGCAAAGTTGTACTTTGCATTTAAAATGTAATATTTGGTTAAGTTATGCAAAGTGTGTTGGAGAAGATGGATGTTCGATTTTGATTATAAACGCTAGAGAAGAGAAAATCGAACCATGCTTGTTTTCATTATTCATGTTATGATTTTGGATTTTTGGAGTTTGGAAGAACAAGGGTTTTGAGTATTTGTAAGCTGAAAGAATTGTGAATTCTTTTCAGAGATTCATCACTTTGAGCTGGCTCTCATTGCCTGCGAATTGTGAAGGAGTCCAACCAGTTGGTGGTTTCCTTGAAGATCAATCACACTGGAGTTTTAAGCTTAAATTGAAAGCATGGGGATTGTGAGACATTCACAATGAAGTCTGTAATTTCATGGAGTCTTGGCATGGGTTATTGATAGCAGCCTCCACTCCTTTCTTAGCCGCGGCCTGCATCCTTCATTAGCGGCCGTCCTTCTTCATATTAGCCGCGGCCAGCATTAAGCTTTGGAGAAAAAAACCAGCGTTTTGAGTTGATGGAATCAGCATTGTGAAAGGGTTTAACTGCAGCTTCTTGTTGGGCGTTGATCCTTAATGCAAGCAGCCACCACCACTTTTACTAGCTGCAGCCAAACATGGTGTGGTATTAGACAGGAAGACATGGTGGCCATGAAGTCAAAACAACACCAAAGACGTTTCGGGTTTCAATGCATTATTTTGAGAAGTGTAATGTTTCAATTATCATGGCTTTTTAATGTTTCAAATGGTGTTGGTATTTGAAATTGTGGGATTTGATTTTAATCAAATAGTTTGCATTGCTGTATGGTTATTTGTATTTGAATGGTAAATTGAAATTGAAAGTCTTGTATCCTTAAGACAACTAAACATTGCAAAATTAGCAAGATTACTTGTGAGAAATCAGAATTTAGTTATTGTTAAGGGTTAGAGCCAGGCAGGCTCTTTACAATCCGAGCGGGAACCTGTGACTGAGTATCTGGTCATTAGGTCTTAGGCTAGGGGGTTGCCGTTCTTAACTTGGTTCTTAATTAAAGAATTGACGACTCTTAATTAATAGAAGTGCATTGCAATCTTTTCCTATCGATTTAAAGGAACAACCTTGTCAACCTCTCCATTTTTCATCATACTATTGCATATACATAATGCATATGTATACATATACATACATACATACATACATATATATATATATATATATATATATATATAGATTAATGTATATGTGTATGCCAATGATCATAAAGTGTATAAACGGTCCTAAGATAACCATACGTAAACACATACATATAGTCATGAATCAATAAGCGACCATGTGCATGTATTTACGATGGTTGGGCAATTAAATACGGAGTGTAAATTGGCATTAAGCCTAATGGCAAGTATTCATATATATATATGCAACCTTGGGTATCATGGGCTTGATATTATTATTAACATATTATTTTATCATTGCATTAACCCAGCTTTTGATTAATTTATAGTTAATCATCCTCATTGGCTGGAAATATCTTCTTGGGTGGCAATGTAACTCTTCTTGCCACCCGAAAGCAAGGAGTTACTTTCCTTGTTGTTTGATCATTCTTGATATAGCTCATTGGCTCATTTGGGAAAGTATTCCATTCCTTCATTCATTCTTCATGCGAAAGGAGCACTCTACATTTTGTTTGATAACTTGTGAATCAATACAGTTCAAGCATATAGCTCTCATCGGAACTCATCACACCTGTCGTAAGGGAGTCTAGGACAGAGTTATCGCCTTCAATATTCATCAAGCGTCTCATTTAGGATGCTATTTATTTACGTATTGATCAGTCGATCTTATTAATGTTCTTCATTCTCACTGACTCCATCGATTAGAAAAGATAAAACTGTATTTAATATTGTTGTGAGTCATTGTTGCGTATTACATGCTAATCAATTCGATCGATCTTGGAAATGATTCGTTAATTCATATTGCTTAATAATAAAAGGAATTAGACGTAGTGGTAATTTCTTTGAAACTCCTTTGCATGATTGTTCGCTGCATATAACAGTAAATTAGTATTAAGCTGAACTGATCGACGCATTTAGTTAGTCCATCTAATTCTCATTATAATCAATGTATCAGGATCATACTCATGATGTAAATCCTTTGCGAAATGTATTGTTGTAAGTCTGCATTTAGGTGTAGAGTTGTTCATTGATTCATATCTTATCAACGAGAATACATGCTCTGTTTTCGAGCAATGCATTGATCTGCAATCATCTCAACTGAACAATCCTGTTCTTTTCTGGCTTTCTAAACCAAGGAATTTGAGCCCTAGATGGTTGACAATAAAAGATGACCCTTTTTCTGGACTTTAGCCTATGGGAATAAAATAGGCTAATAAGTCCTGGATCACTCTACAGAAAGGGGCATTACAAAAATGTAATAAATTTCACCAAAAGACAATAAATTATTTAAAACCTGAATTTTGAAAAGAAAAAAAACCAAGAAAACAATTTAGTAGACATGAAAATGTCAAAGAGGAGAAGAGGAAATGTGGACAGCCTGGAATACTTCTCACTCCTATTGAAAACATATAGTAACCTCCCTATTCCTAGCAAAATAATTCTACTCACCTTTCGTTGAGTTACAAGAGCCATCTCAAGCTCAATCAATTATACAGTTGCATCAACATCAACTTGCCTCTCACAACCAAATTGTCACTCCTTTAATGTCTCCAATATTGCCTTCAATGCTCTATATCATTTTTCTATCAACCAAGCATGCATTGGGTTTCCCTTTGCTAGGTTGCCTCTGTGTTTTGGCTCATCTTGTATGTTATTTTATAAGAAAAATTTAAAAAACACTAGTAAAAATACCTTTTAGCAATACATTTTAATAAAAGAATCTTGTCTTATTTTTCGTATGAATTTAAAGGCATATTTTGATAATTTTTGAGTTATTTTTAAGCTGCCCGAATTTCAAAATTCAAGGATGAAATTTAGCAAGCCCTCTAACATAGGTGTGATCTCCACCACAAATTCAGGGGTGCTTGTTTGGGTCTTACTATGCTAGAATTTCTTACTTTATAGCCATACAAATTAAACTATGTCAATGCAAAAGCAGATAAAAATTGTGGGGAAAAACTCAAAGGAACCACAACCAGAAGAGTTGCCTTGAGCTATTCTGAAGTCAAGTTGAATGAAAATTAAAATCTCGTCTTATTATTGTTTGTACTTACTTCCCTAACATCAGCAAAAAGTATAACAGCATTTTTATAGTATCAATAATAATCATCAGATTCTATTTAATTTATTTCATCCCCACCAATTCAGCCATGTTCAACCAAAACCCTTGCAGCCTAACTCAAGTTCTTCTAGCTAAAAATAAGGAGGGGTGGAATGCCTTTACTTGATGTTCAAGACAAAGAAAAGGTGGAAAAAACATCTAAAAGGTATTTCTCACACCCTTCTTGTTGTTAGTGCAGAGGTTGTAACAAAGGCATCCAGATTTATGATGTGAAAGTGAAATTTGCCATTGTAATCTAGGCCATGAGCGACACAATGCTAATCAGATGCTAGTTATACTTATCAGTAGTTTATAACATTGTCCCAACATGTCATGTGCTTTGGTTGTGTATGACCTACTACAATTTCTATTCCAAACAACTGAACTTATAGTAGTTTAAATTAAGCAATGCCAATAAGTAGAAGTGGATGAAAATGAACTTCTAGACATGATGGCCTCCAGAAGATGGCTTTGACAAGAATTGCAAGGAAACCCTAGCCGGTGGAGTTCACATGGCTTGCATGCTATGTGGCGACTCCCAAGGCATAGGTTGGTCTGTGTAAGCATCCTTCTTCTCCCTATTTGTTTTTCATTGTTCCTGCCTTCCTGATTCTTTCATGCTGTGATGTCTATCTGGACAGTGGGTAAATGCACATTCCGTGCCCTAGATTGGTCTCTAGAAGCCATTAGTGAGGAGGTTCTTGCCCTCTCGAGCCCTAGATGGTTGACAGTAAAAGATGTCCCTCCTATCCTCTAGGCCTTCTTGCCCCAATTGCTTGCTCCTTTTGGAAATACTCTTAGGGCAGAGGAAACTAGATCCACTCTTCCGTGTTTGGTGCTAGGGTTTTGGTCTCCCTCACTCTAGGCGTTGACACTCCTGATGTTCTAAATATTAACCTTCGAGATATCGTGCATTGTTGCTCCATTGAGGTCTTGGGTGGCCTTAATGCTTGTTTCTTGTGTAGAAAGGAAGGGCACCTTAGAAGGAATTGTCCCATTATTGTTAAGAGGAAGGTAGCGAACCTGTCTTCTAACCATTCAGTGGATGATACCCTACCTAAAGGCAACTCCTGTAATGGTCATTCCCAACCGGCCATGAGAGATTATGAGTCTATATCTAGTGATACCCAGGAGACTAGGACCGAAGGTTTCTAAGGCTTTAGGAGAAGTCTTTTTTTCCTCTGGTGATCAAGTTGCTAATGGTTCTTTTATTGTGGCATAAGAGAATGCTCTCCCTACCTCCTCTCTGGGTGTTCAACCTGAACCCTTAATGCATGCTTCTTTATATTCCGCAGTTAGTTGTTTATTATATTGCTTAGAACTTTTAGCATGTTACAGTTTTGAAGAATCTGAGAAGACTTTGGGCAGCAAATCGATTGTTTTTGTGTTCTACTTTTATAAGTTAACAGTCAATGACTGCAGTTTCTATAATAATTCTACATACACATATCAATATGTATATACTATACATACTCTCAATGTTTTCCATCTTTAATCTGTGATTCCGTATTCTTTTGAGTAAAAGAATCAAGTATTGTGATGTTCATCAGTGCACACTTGATGCACCTGTATTATTTTCTTTGTTAGTTTTTGTTCAACAAACATAGTAATTTCATTCATTGAAGATAATAAAGGATACTGCTTTTACAGAATGGATCTTGAAATAGGAACACGTTGTTAGCCCTTTGCATGTTGTGATATTACAATTTGATAATTCTAGATTGACCATTGGAATATATCAATTGTTATAAATGAAGTGTATGTCATATTGACTTTCTCAGTCCGAATAGGCACGGACCAGTCCTGTTTCTCTCATAGCCTCAGAATTGATATTTAAAAGAATAATTTTAAATTAACCATTTTATAATTTTGTATTTGTTGGAAACATTCATATCTGAAACAAATTGATCTCAACCAGCTTGGCGGTTGGATCTTTGACTCAAACCAAAATTGTTGGTGATGTCAATTAGTTCAATCGCAAAACAGGTTGGATGATATGCTATAATGCTTGGCAGTTTACTGTCCCATTCTACAATATGAATGCATCTAAATAATAACCCTTTAGCAGTATTACCATTTGAAGTTTTACAAATAAGTTCGGAAATGCATTCCAACAAATAAATATAAATTGCTACAACTCAGCAACATATTAATTCTGATCTCAAAATCAGACTATTGCAACACATTGGATCAGCTCAAAAAGAACAGATAACTCCCAAATTCATGTTCCTAATTCTAGTATACTTCAAGAGAAGATTTGAAGAGCTGATGAAGTCTACTAACCTACTAAACTGCTGATAAAAGTGCCTAGAACTAAATTGAAACTCACTGACATTAACCTAAAATCAGTTCTATAAGCTGAGACTCAATTCCCACATCCAAACAACAATCATCACACTGCTCTATGACTGAAAACACACCAAAATAATAAAATATCAGCCAGTAACACCCATAAGTAGTAGATCAGGCTTACACGATTGATTATACTGTTGCGATTCTAAAAGAGAGTTTATTGTCTGCTCACAGTGTAGGAACATTAGGCAAACCAAATGCAAACTCGCCAAATCATCTAAGTTCACATTGCTAACACTTGGCATCTGAAATATCCCTCAGGCGCCTCCAAGCAATAAAGAATAAGCTTCAAAAATGGTGCACTTCACTTTCTAGATCCCCTGCCCCTCTCACACTTGGAATGATCCATTTAACATGTGGTACAGCTCAAAAAGGAGCAACAAACTCTCCCTAAATCTTCTACAATTTGTAACAACAGCTAACAATGTTAAGAACAGCAAGAAATAGCATATTAGACCCTCATAAGTCATAACATATAAATCACAAGTAATACAACCTATAGAAAAGGTACGGCCAACCTTCTCGACACCTTCAAACACTTTCAAAAATTGAAAACTCACACTTACTGCATAAAACCAAAACTTATCAAAAAAAACCGCATATCTCCATTTTCCTCAAACCTGTGGAACGAACTTCAACTTGCAGCACAAATGTGATCTCGAAAAAAAAAATCACCATAACTAACTAAGACAGTTTTTGTCCCCAAAACTACTATTCCAAGGTGGTTTTCATCCTCAAGAAATTTGACAACTCAAGTCTTACTAAAAGCAAATAGCAAATAAGAAATATGGTAACCCTTTTCTATCCACAACTCGTCCTTATATAAACTTTTGGGTGAATAAAATATTATGATTCCCTTTTTGCTCCATTTTCCACTTAAAAATAGTAAAAAAACATTTCTAAATGTGCAAGTGTTCACCATTTTCCCCCTTGAGCCTATTGTCCACTTTTTCCACAACTTAAACCCACTTTTTTAATAATTAACCCATCCTCTCACCTTGAGGACACCCTTGTCCATGGGTTGCAAACATACACGGAAAGAGATAAATGTAAACACAAACTATTTAATGACAAATCACACTTTCGGAAGGATAAAAGGCGATACGAAATTTGTAAAACATTAAGTATACATAAATTCATTCTTAAACAGAAGCTACCATCTCAGATAATTCAGTATAAGGTCAAATCTTGAAATTGTATTTTGATTCTGAATTTCCTACTGTTTCTCAATTGGACTGGGTGTTCTTTCCTTCAAGTTTCTTAGGAGGACATTAAGTAGTCTTTAATACAAGATACAACTAAAGCTCAAGAGTTGTAAATTATTCACATGATTCTGGGGATTTATTTATACAACAAAACTGAAGGACAAAGCAAAGAATTTATTTTCCCTTAACCAGGTATTCAACTCCAATACATGCAATTCAATATAACAGGTCCTAAGCTTATAATATTCAATAGCATAACACAGCTAAAAGAAGAAAAATAATAACAGGAATGGTTATCAAGGGTAACTGTGCAAAGAATTCTGTAGGTTCTAGTGGATGGTGAGTTGAAATATTTCAGTTTAAACTTTGGTATCATAAATCTAAAGAAACTAACCTTTATAGCCACAATGCTAGAGGCAGCTTAAGCAAGCCAGTATTTCTACCAGAGCTTGAAGAAAATTAACAAACACAATCAGAAATATCTCACCTGGAAAGCTGAATAAAGAGGTGTAGCCGAAGCATTTATGTTTAAAGCAGCATCCATAGGAATAAAAAGAGCTAGAGAATCAGTTTCTTCAAAAGAGGATCCTCCATGATTCCCTCCATCATTCATGCCATGGTCACTGACCACAATCTGATATTGTCCAAAACATACAAAAATACAAAAAAGAAAAATAATAAATATAGTGTGAACATAAAATTAAATCATTCGAAAGGTTTGGAATGCAATTTCATTTATCATACATTTCAAATATTTACACGAACTAAAATAAGCAAAAGACAATTACATATTTTTATTTTTAAACTGATTGAAAAACACTAACCTATTTCATGGAAAAGATGAGAATGGAGAAAATATCTCAGTACAGCCTGAAACGTTATCAACAAAATGTGTTCACTTTCCTCTTCAGAAACATCAAAAAAATAAAGTTTTTTTTTTTTTTGTGTAGTATTTAATTAAAATTGTGTATGACATACATAAATATTTTATATAAAATATTCAAAATTTGATGCCCTTGTTAATGTTTGTAGCTTCAGTCGTATGATCATTAGAATACATATAATATATGTTGATTAATAATAATATAATATATATGTTATATTATTATTAATCATATGAAATTTAATATTTAATAGTAAATTATTATATTATTCTTAATTAATAATTGATTGATGAAATATTATAAGATTGATTAAATTATAATTAATGGGAAGAGGCATGTCCTTTCTTATAAATAATAATGAATAGATATGTCCCATGAAGGGACATGTCTCTCCTATCCTCATTCCCAATATAAATGAAAGAGAGATTGTTGCATTTGGAAAACACATACAACATAGAGTTTTATTACATTTGCAGCTATCCTTAAAACTTAACATGGTATCAAAACCAGACTACAAATGTAAAAGAGTAGTTTGTTGATGGTGAATGTGTGACTGTCTCAGAAAACACAGTCTCAGTACAAGGACCATATCTCACAAATCCACTGTTGGATTTAGCTAAATTTTGGATATGTTAGTGAAAAACTAATTTCAGAGAATCTCACCGACGCGATTAGAGAGAAAGTCTTGGATTCAAAATTTATGACGGAATGTGTACGGGTCTATGTGAAATTCCTGAAAGCGACTTTCATTAAAGAGATATATTAATTTGTTATGATCTTGGTCAAGCATTAACAAAGAAGAATGTATTCGAGGAAGGGTGTCTCTTTCTAGAAAGAAAGAATTAATTATAGAGTGTCACCTCTCTTGGAGCAATCAATTCATTTCATAAGAAGACATAAGAATTGTTCAACGATATAAGAGTGAGAATTGTACATTGTGGGGGGAGAATAATAACCAATGTTACATTTCCATGCTCAGTGTGGGGAGATAATTCAAAGGGGAGATGTCTCTCAAATAATATGGTAAGGTGTTTTATGATTTGATGTATATGGACCTTCATTGAAGCACCTTGTGTCAAGGATGTTGAATATTACATTTATCTACTCACCATAGTCTCTCTCTCATCTGTATTTCAGATTTCTATACGTACTATAAGAGCTATTCGTCTTGATCTTTTCTGGAGATGCTCTTGCAGGAAAAAGAAGATTAGATTCAGAGGGAGTCTGACTCTTCAGAGGTAACTTTGGATGAGGAGCTAAAAGATTGATATCAGACTCAAAGGGAGTCTGACAATTCATCTTAAGCAATCTTGGATAATCAACATATTGATATCTGCTCAATGAGTTCTTCTCTATGAGAGAAGTTCGAGGTGAAATCCCTTGTTTTCACCCTTTGTCCTAAGGCATGATGGATGTCATGTGTGTGACTCCATATTTTTTAATGGGCCTGCCCCCTGTGTAATCATGAGGAAGTGACGACTTCCAAATAATTATCACTTGTATTTGTTAAAGTTATTGAAAGGTGACAATCTTACAATAACTTGATCTTCTATCATGATAGACATCTTATGATGGCTGAAACAGATCATGATAGATGATATGAATGTTCCTATGGTAAGTGCACATTACCTATGGACATCTTTTGAGTATTTGGTGGACATCATGTGACTTGATGTTGGTAGGCCATTACTCTGAG
>MU225854.1:636867-659684 GCA_018584345.1 Thuja plicata | reverse complement strand
ATATTTAATTTTTTTGTATTCAAGAATCAAGTCTTTCATTATTAATTTGTAACTCTAGTCTCTAATGATTAATAATAATCTTTTTCTACTTTTCAATTGTAGGTATCGGAGCCCTTGGTTAGAGTTCCCCGCTTGGTAGATGGGGATCAAACCCCAATGGGGTATCTTTATGAGGCCATGGATCGGGCCAAAGAGGCTATCAGAAATTTCTACATGGGGGAGAGCCTCAAACTTGACCCCATATGGACAGTTATTGATAAGAGGTGGAACAATCAGCTCCATCAACCCATTCATGCGGCGGGGTACTTCCTCAACCCTTGTTTTCGCTTTTCTCCATCCTACTCGGATCCAAATGGAGAGATCGTGGAGGGCCTCATCGATTGCATGCAGAGGATGGTACCCGATGTTCAGGTGACAAGCCTCATTGTAGCCTAATTGGAAGTGTACCAGAATGCAACGAGCAAACTATTCTCTTCGGATGTGGAAAAGAGAGGAAGAAACTCTCGAACCCCAGGTACAATATTTGGATTATTGGAGTCTTTCACATGCATGATAAGTAGATAAATACTAAGTTACTAAATATGTTTTCAAGTTGCTTTCTAACTCTTTAATATTTTATTTTGCAGATGCTTGGTGGCGAAATTGGGGTGGAAATGCCCCAAATCTGCAAAGACTTGCCCTCCGAATCTTATGCCAGCCTTGTAGTTCATCCAGTTGTGAGAGCAATAGGAGCTTGTTCGAGGCCATTCAGACAAAGAGGAACAAGTTATCACAAAAATGCCTCAATGACCTTGTCTTTGTGCAATATAACCTTCGATTGCGCATAAGCAAAGCAAAGGGAACACCAGCTGGTCCACTTGATTTAGATGACATAGATCCTTACTGTGATTGGACATTACAGGACCAGCCTCCCTTGTTCACAGAGGATGAGCTACGATTTGGAGAGGCAAGCAGTGGAGGACGGTGGATTCACAACGGGATTGGATGACATTGAGGAGGATGAGGACACTGAGGAGGATTCAGATGATGAGGAGTCATGCCACCATCAACACCATCTACATCCAGGATGGAGGTCAAGTCACAACCAGTTGTGCAGAGGGAGGAGGCACAACCACAACAGACTTCTAAGGCTAGTCCCTCCCACTCCAGTAGTTTTTACTAGAGTTGTTGGGAAGGGGAAGAGGAAGATGTAGAGTTAGACTATTTTTATATTGTACTTGTATTTGCTTATAGTTTTACAAAGACAATTTTCTATTTTAAGTTTGCTTTAGAGTTTAGAGTCTTTAGACTATCAGACTATGGTTACCAGCCATCAGCATTCCACATAAGGATGCGATTTTGTACCCTATTTGCATTTATATATATCTAGATCAGCTTGTTTGGTTTGTTTACTCATTTACTGACTCATTAGATGCATCTCCTTATTGAATTTTGCAAAAAAAATGCACTTCTAATTAAATTTAAGGAATTTTTAAAGTTCCCGATAAGTTTCCGACTTATCTCCGATATTTTCCCAATAATTTTTTTTTGCCCTCGACGATAAGTTGCCGATAACAATATTTTGAACTATGGGTAGAACGTATATACTATCGGCAGATCTGACAGCATTCTATATTATACAGTAAACATAACTTCAGACGGAAGATTGAATTTCACATCAATATTGTCATCGGAATTAAGGACAGTATCAATTATATTTAAAGACCAAAATTTCTATGATCCTCAAGATTCAGATAAGTTGATTTGTTCTGAACTCTTAATCCTTCAGCAAACAATAATTATTTAAATTGTTTTTGTTTATGATTGAATAATCAGAAATTATTTATCTACACTAACAATTATTTTTTAATTGCTATTAGTCTGAAAATTTTAACAGACTTCGCTTTTTCCGATTTTCTATGCCTAATGCTATGTGTCGAGATACCAGAGATACATTATATTAGCCGATTTCAGACTTCAGTGTTTCCGAATTCCATTCGTTTCAAACTTTCAGACTTCGGTTTTTCTGATTTTCCATGCCTAATGCTATGTATCGAGATATCAGAGATGCATTATATTAGCCAATTATTGACTAAATAATGTATCTCTGGTATATCGGTACATAGCATCATAAAATTAAAAATATATTTATTATAAAATAATTAATAAATAAATAAAATCATAAAACTTTGTTTAATGTAGCTACAAAATGAATATGAAATTTTAAAATTCAAATACTGCTACTAACAGCAGTTTATAAAATATTTCTTTAATTTAGCTACGGAATGCTGCATGCATATAAAAAATTAAAAAAATTAAAATCCAGATACTGCTACTAACAGCAGTGTCTGAATTTTAAATTTTTTATACACCTGCTTTGTTCTACTGCTACCAAGGAAAGATACAAAGCTATTTTATTTTTTTGCAAAATTAAAAAATAAAATATGCCTGTATTGAGTTTGACTGTGACACTAACAGTCAATTAATTATGCAAAGTTGCAAACTCAAAACTAATATTTTTTTATTTTTCCATATAGAATGTTGAGTGGAGGAAAGCAAGCGTTGTATCCACAGTAGAAGTATGTTTATCGTGTTCTAGAACCAAAGGGTTCAGGTGCAACAGCCACAAGCAAATGTATGCTTTGTCTATTGGCATGGAAATGTACTTACACAAGGGTGAAGGTTCATTTTTTCACCAACCTGGAAAAGGTGTTCATCCTTGTACAAATGAGGTGGAATGATATGATGCTATGAGGGATCAAGAAAGGGCTGATGGAAAAGTTTCTAATCGGAGCGCCAATGCTTCAGCAACTGCCAATAGCTGCAACTCAAAGTCAGAATAGAGAGTCAGAGGTGGACTTCTCTTCTACAGATGTAGCAGTAGATAATGCTCTCAAGAGACCACACATTGTCAGCTCAAACCCCACTGGATGATTGTTTGATGTGTAAGGTTGAGAAGCAGTTGATGCAGCAATCACACAATTCTTTTATAAAAATGGAATACCATTTAATGTTGTTCATTCACCTTCCTACATTGAGATAGTCATGCTATCAATAATGCACCACTAAGGTCTAAACCACTTGGGTATGAAAAGCTTAGACTACTCTAATCGATAAAGAAAAAACTCAACTAGACGAACAAACTACATCAATGAAAAGAGTGTGGGTTACAGAAGGTTGCATAATTGTGATGGATCGGTGGACAAATGCTACAAATCATCCACTGCTTAATATCATGGTAACATGCATCAAACGACCTTATTTTTTGAAGGCAATAGATTGTTGAGGGGAAAAAAGAAATACAGAATTTCTACATAACCAGCTATGTTAGGGCATTGAGGAGTTGGGGGCATTACATGTGGTCCAAGTTGCTACTGATGTTGCCCCTGTTTGTAAAGCGTATATTTTGGACACCAAATCTCCTGCAGTTTCTTCCATAGGATTAGAAGGTGGGCTCTGAGTAAGTCCTCCATCTATAGGTAAGAAAATACTCTGAAGATTTTAAAGAGGATGGCTTTGAAGATTTTTTAACTTCTGAAGAATTCCCCAAATCATGTGTAGACACCAAACTCTGCAATTTCTCTGCGAGTAATCTCATCACCTCTCTAGTTTCAACTAGGCCTTTTGTGGTTGCCTTCGACCACTTTGGAGTTCTTGAAGAAACTTCCTATACATCTCATCAATATCACCCATGCTTACTTTCTTGGAAGTTTCTATTTCAATTTCTTTTGAGAAACTATACAAAACCCCTTTATTCTCTCATTGTAAATGCCTTCTCTCTGACTGGATTGCATATATTCTATTAAACTATCATGCTGGCATGATCATAACTCTGATACCACTATAATATCCCTTACAAAATAATGAATATGAGATCTGAAAATGGTTTTATAACCTTAAATTTATTTTTTCCCAAAATCAGGAAATTCATTAAATAACTTCATACAAACTAATATGTAAATGATTGCATGGGTTTGCAGCAATGAATAACACTTTATTTACTGTTATAAACTGATAATACATAAGTAAACCTATGCAACATTTACTCAAATCTGAAAGAAAAACATCCTGCCAATAGGAACTACTGAACAATATTGTTTTAGGCAAACTTTACCAAACTTCGTAATAAAGTATCTATTGTAAGTATGCTTGAAGATACAAGTCCAAAACATCAAATCCATGGCCTCAAGGCTTCCAATAGACTTCTGCAACTTAGATTTCAAAGATACCCAAAATACTCCCAAAAGAGTTGTCAGCGGACACTGCATAACTACACCATCTACACTAAAGCTTAGCCAAACTCAAAATATATGATCTCAATGATAAAATATGAGTTTTGGTAATGTAAATACAATAAAACAAAGCCTCTAATATTTCATAAAAGTTACTGCAATCCTATAATGAAAACCCAGAACTACACCCATAATCTACTAGCAAACCCTCACCAAAAGGAGGAGAAAACTATGAAATCTAAACCTTAAACACAATGGTAATCTCCGAGTGAGATTACACCATGTTGGATCTCTAGCTCTCGTCCTTAATCCATCTAGAAACCCTCAAACATCCTGTTCTTGAGCCGTATTCTCCACAGATTTGACAGCTTCCAAATTATAGTAAGACATTTAACAAAATATCAAGTGAATGCATGAGGAAAATGATACCAAACCCTCTAAATAACATGCATAACCAAAACACACAACCAAGAGGGGAGAATATTTCAATTTCCAAGAATGTAACTCCCCCATCCACTTGTCTTCCATCTCCTAACTGTCCCAGTTATCACTTGCCACTTGCCCATGTTGTCAAAGTTGCCAATTGCCACTTAACATTCCAAAATGTGTTTTCCAATTTCCCACTCCATATTTGCCTCCAAAATATTTCAAATGTCATTAATTCATTCAACATTATATATAACCTTATCATTTAACCACAACAGCAATATTTCCCGATTTATCTGCAAGTCCTCATTTACTATTTCTGGATAACCAGATTTACCATAAATAGTAAGTACTATATTTGGAAAGGGGACATGACATTCTCATGAGAATAATAGCACACAAAAAATTATTAATGGTCTTGCTAGAGAGCAGCAACAATTGGCTAACTTGTTAATACAAATATTACAAAACATGGACACTACCAAGAATAACCAAAATGCCTACATTTTTTAGATGGACTGTCAGAAGGCGACGGAGGATAGCAAAATGTAGAAGGTAGTTATTTGGACTATTAGCATGAGTATTTAATGTCCCCATTTTTATGTTCTCTAGCAATGCAATTGTCGTTGACTTCCTAAGCTCGTGTCAGCTTCCTGAGAGGGGAAATTTGATGTTACCAGTGAGCAGAGATCGTTTAGAGGAGTCAGGTAACACTTTCAAATGTTACTTCCGTTTTCTAGTTTGGGCTCCAAGATTCTTGGGAGGAGTGTCTATTTTTAGTAAGTCATTCAAACAAGTTTGTTTACCATCTTCCCTCGTCGAGATCATTCCTATGTAATCAGATTTCAGTTCTGATGCTTTTCGACCAATATCGTTGATTGGGTGTATTATTAATTAACTTCACTAAGGTTGCCATTTTAAGTAAAATGGTGTATCAAGCACCTCATAGTTATAGCTCGTTGCAAAGAGAATTGAATGTTTTAAATGTTGAGATGCTTAAAAGTAACCTCAAGTGTCAAAAATGTTCAAAAAGTCAATTAAATCCCTTTTTGGAGTTACAAAGCTCAATAAAATAAAACACTAATTTTACAAAGGAGTTTTTGGAAAGTTCGCTAAAAAGCTTATAAAAGGGGGCTTGTGAGCTCATTTGGTATGTTGAGTTTATTATTTTTTATGTTTCTCTCTTAGAAAACCTTGTGTAGTTTTGGAGATATGGACTTGGTTTATGTTAGCCCTCCTGAGGACAAAAACCTTCTTTGAAGAAGACTAGCTACGATAGTGAAAGATCTACTCTCGCTAGTATTTGTTGGAGATATTTTACAAGTATTTCACAGTACTTTCAAATTTGAGATATATTTGTACGGTTTCTTACAATGCCTAGATTGCAAGAGATTTTGACACTAGGGTTTGGAGGAATCCAAGGTGATAACACTCAGGAATTAGAGTTGGCCTTCATAAGGTTGATTTATATTTGCAGTATTGATCTCAGAATGTCAGGACAGATTTGAAGAAGTCGCAGAAGGGCAGGAAGAAGTTAATTGCTAGTTTTGAGGGATTTTCCACCTTTTTCTGGTTGGACCTACAAGAGGGACGTGGTATTTTGATTCAATGCATTTACCTCTTTTTGAGAAGGGTTTCTTATTCATTTGGGGTCACCTAGCATAGAGCAGCTCAAAGGAATCTTGCTGGAGACAATCAAAGTTTGGAGTGTGGAATCCAAAATAAGAGTTTCCAATTGCTGGTTATAATTTATGCATCTCCATCTACTGCTCTAAAGCAAATTAAAATCAAAAAACAAAACAAAAATAGTGTGCATATTACAGTGGTATCAGAGCAATGCATCCTGCCATACTAAGGGGTCCAATGAGAAAGGTGAATACTTTTGAGGAAGGCGTTAGTGAAAGTTGTCAAAACTATAGAAAGAGTTTAATGCAATTGCGTGAGCATCCTGAGTGATTGAGAGCTCTCTTTCCAGTTAAAGAGAAAGCAAGAGTAAATGAAAATAATTCTACCAATGTGAAAAACAATGAGAAGCCAGAAAAAAAGAGAGATTCATAACTGAACATTTGGATGGAGATGGTGCTTTGACTCATGACAACTATGTGACTGAGCTTCAGGGTGATTCTTTCGTGAGGCAGTAGTTACTATGGATGAAATGGAGCGTGTAAGAAAGGACATAACAGAAGCTTTGGAACCATTTTTAGATTTATCCAGCAATACTACTAAGACTATTGACTTCCATTATTTCTTGTGATGAGTTTACTAATATTCTTTCAGATGAAAGGCTTGGTGATGGATACCATAGTTTACCACTGAAAATAATAATGGAGAGGCACACGCGTTGTGGAACAAGTCTTCATGATTGTATAAAATTAGCATTGATATGACCTGTTCGATCCAAGTGGTGTCATGTTGGTAAGTTTGTTGGATTCTTGCAAAGATTGCTTTACTTTTAGCACGAAGAGTGAAGGAGTTTGCATTTGCAGTTATGACTTTGTGTGACATCTTGAGGAGATATATTGAGGATTGGAGCTGCGAAATTCCAGTGTTGGTATCTTTGACCACTTTCTGATCAGCTTATACATGACTTCAATTCTTAGGCCTATACATGACTTCAGTTCTTAGGCCACAGATGAGTTGGATGACTTCTTCAGACCAGCATTTGAGTACTTTATGTTTGTGGCCGGTAGGTAAAGGTGATTTGATCATCGGAGATGACTCTTCAATTGTTTTCATACTCGTATGTCCTATATTTTCAGTGGGATTTCAGATTGATTACCACTGTCCTTACATTTTCACATTGATTATGGTGACGTCATCTTATGAGCAGGTTGATTTTGAGCCTTGGCATGCTTTAGGGCAGCTAGTTGTGAGTAGATTTCTGGACACAATTCATTTATTTATTGCTTCCACTCTAGTGAGTGATGGTCACTCCATAAATTACATGGATATCGTATGCATATCTTTAGATGATGCCTTATTCATTGGAGTGGGTGTGGTGTGTTGGTGTGTTCGAAGCCGTTCCTTAGGCACTTGGAGTTTAAGTGTCGGTGATGTAATTTCGATGAGCAATATCAGAGGCATTCTCTAGTCGACAAATTGTAAAGTTGTGACTGCATTTAGCCCACTTCATTTTTGGCATGTCATGATGGGATATGCTGAGTTTGGTTATTTATGCCAAAGCAGATTCTTTTTTCTATTGCGCAAGATTGTGATTGCCGGTGAGAAAGCAGATGTGGTCTTCTCTAAGATGCATTGGTAGGATATGTTTCACAGTATAGATTTCTATCCTTTTAGGGATTTCAAATTGGTTTTGATGATGTTTACTTTTGGGTGTTTGAGGATAGGGGACTGTGGTTTGGACAACGATGGTTTGACGGTTATGATCAAAGTGGGGCAGCATCAGCATGGTGGCTCTTTTTTGAGATTGACATGGAACCCTAGGATCAAGTGGATTTGTAGTTTAGCAATTGTTAAGGATGAGGTAGCTAGTGTTGATTTTTTGGAGTTTACTCATGGTGCATCCGTTTGGCTCTCTCGAATAGAAATTCTTTGAGGAACTAAGTCCATTACCGGTGGTTATTAGGAGGTCTCTAGTGTAAGCACCCTGCAAGGGAATGCTTTGAAAGGCTGCTGCTATGTATTTTTTGGGTTTACTTGCGGCCCTAGGATCCATTTTTGTTTCAATCTAGATCGGTCTAATTATTGTGGGGTTGTATTGGTATTGCTCAAGGATAATCAATCTTTGGGAAGGATAGACTATAATGTTACAAAATTTAGGTTATCTAGCAGTGCAGTTGTCGTTGACTTTCTAGATTTGTGTCAACTTGTTCACAGGGGTAATTTGATGCTACCACTGAGCTCAAATGGTTTAGCGGAGTCACTGACGCTTTCAGATGATATTTCCGGCTTCCTATTTGGGCTCCAATATTCTTGGAGGGAGAGTATAGTTTTAGAAAGTCACCCAATCAAGTCTATTTATCATCTTCCATTATCGAGATCACTCCTACATAGTCAGATTTCAATTTCGATTACTTTCGAGCATTGTCACTAATTGGATGTATTTTTTAGCTATATTTAGTTAATTTCACTAAGGTTTCCATTTCAATTAAAATTATTTATCGAGTACCTCAATGTTATAGCTCGTTGCAAAGAAAACAAAAAATTTTAAATGTTGAGAACAAAGTTGCATGGACACAAATATGGATTGATATCGGACACGAATACAACCATTTTTGAAGATCCACAATATGGATATGGTTGGATATGACATTCATAAAAAGACCATACACATTTCTATGTTATTAGAGGAAATTTTCTTTACCTTTAAATCAATAAAGACACATAATTGCTACATACATTATTATAAGTTGATTTAACAATTTACAATATGCAAGCACTAGTAGAGTTGCATTGGAAAATAACCCAAAAAGTGGGTCGCTGAAATAGAAAAACATTTCATTTGTCTTCCTCATTTAGTGCTGGTTTTGTTTATACCAAAAAAACTAAAAATGGCATGATTGAAGTTTTTTAAATTAAGTTTAGGAAGATTTATGTCAAATTTTAAATTACCAAAAAATTACACAATATCCGCCATGGTTGGAAAAGCAAGGGTTTTTCGACAAGTGGGTACATTATTCAATGTGTATTTAAGATGTATCGAATACAAATACAGAGATATGTGCTCCCAATAAGGGGCAGAGGTGTATTCAACTACTCTAGTTGAGAAAAAATGACTTGAAGTGTTAGAAATGTTCAAAAAGTTATTTTAAAATGGAGTTTTCAACATTCCCTAAAAAGCTTATAAAAAGGGGGATTGTGCGCTCATTTGGTTTGTCAAGTTTATTATCACTAATGTTTCTCTAAGAAAACCCTGGGTGGTTGTAAAGATTTGGACTTGGTCCATCCCAACTTCCTAGAGGACGAAAACCCTCTTGAAGAAAACTAGCTACAATAGCGAAAGGCCTACTTTGTCTGGTATTTGTCGGAGATATCTTACAAGTATTTCACAGTGCTTTCAAATTTGAGATTCCTTTACGTCGTTTCTTTCAGTGTCTGAATTGCTGGAGATTTTGGTGTTGGGGTTTGGAGGACTCGGCGGTGATTTCACACAAGAATCACAATTGAGATTCATAGATTGATTTACATCCTGCAGTATTGACCTTGTGATATCCCAACATTTTGAAATGTAAATAAAGTGGCAAGGAAGGAACATACCTTGTCTTTGTACATAATCTGCATTTTTTATATAGTGTAGAAATAATCTTATGATAGATGGAGCTTGGCAATCACCAAGACATCCATCCACCATGTAGACATAGCTATGATGTTATCTACAAGTGACCAAAAGATGATCACTTGTAAACACCACAATAGCTCATGAGGTATATGATGGACCGATGGCTTGATGATCGGTTGTTGCAACCATCATGTTATGCACTGCATTCAGTTAGTGAGCTACACAATGTCATCAATCTACATGCATCCATCCATGACACCATCATACATCCCACCATATACCTATGCATAACAGTTATCACTGTCATACATACATCTATAGTAGCCATATAACCATGTCATACCTAAATACATCTAGATTGATGTAATTGCATCCATAGCATGATCATGCCATCTCAGTAATAACATCGGCCTGCATACAGAATTACATCATAATTGCATTACCTCATAATCACATTTCCTCATATAGTCACAATTGCATTATCTCGTAATCATAAACTGCATAGTCATAATTGCATCATCTACATAGTTACATTACTTCATACCATAATCACATTGCATTAATGTGTGCTTCGACACTTAACCGATTCTCATACTAATCGGACTTGTCTTAACAATGTATAACCAACACATGATTAATGGTAATCACTGTAATAATCATTCTGATGATTGCGATGATTATAGTGACTCTTCATTATTATTATGATGAGAGGTGACTATTCCCTCGTGCCTCTTCCATATATCGGGCATGCATATAATGGCAATCGTATCAATTGCAAGATCATCGATTGTTGAATTCAGAATATAAAATTTATTATCCCTTCGTGGATCACTCTGTTTAGAGCAGTAGATTGCTAAAGCAATTGACGGTGCAAGCATTTATCTGCATTACCAGAGACGGCATCATATCGGAAGCATAATTATATAAAGGCACATCAGAGACGGCTTCCATTGTTCAGTGCATAGTGATATAGATAAATCAGATACAGCATGTGCAATACAGCATTGTTAGTGTACCAAACAACCACTACATTGCATGTGAGTCATTATGCATCAGAGACAGCATTGCCATTGTACCAGACAACTTGCATATTCGCGAGGATCTATTGTATATATCAGACAGCAATCCACGTTATCGAGCATATATCTCATTGTAATATCAGATACAGCCCATATATATATTGTGATCATTATCATCATTATTTGGCAGCATATGCATTTGGAATTAATACCCATTCATTATCAGTCATTTTCCATTGTAATTAAGCATCAAATAAAGCAATTGTTATTAGCAGTTAATTTATATTCATAGAATTGGGGAATTACAAGTAGTGTCTCAAATTAGATAAATAGGGACACTACAGACCTCAGAATGTTAAGACAAATCCAAGGAAGTCTCAAAAGGGAAAGAAGAAGTTTTTTGCAGATTTTGAGAGAGTTTCCACCTTTTTCTGGTCATACCATTTGAGCAAGAGGGGCATGGGATTTTGATTTAATGCATTTACCTCAGTTTGAGAATGCTTTCTAGTTCATTTGGGTCGCCTAGCTTAGAGCAGCTCAGAGGAATTTTGTTGGAAATAAAAAGACCAAAGTTTGCAGTGTGGCATCCAGAATAAGGGTTTCTAGTTGTAGGTTATAATCGCCAAATCAATATTACATACGCCAAGTTTAATGGGTATGTTTGAAATGGCAATATGATGTGTTTTGTTGATCTAGTTAGTTTATTGCAATATTGAGAAGCTAGTTCTGAAATATATCTGAAAATACTTGCTTGTTGTGCTCACTTCTGTAGGTTTGTATTTTGAAGTATATTTTTGTTCTTTTCATTGCTGTAAATGAGTTTATTGTAAAATCAATTTCTGTATCCACGCCTACTCTAAAACAAATTAAAAACAGAAAACAAAACTAAAAGAAACAAGGGTGCATATTACAGAGTAGCAATCTTTCAAAGACCAATTTCATACTGTGATGTCTTTGATGATTTCTGCCAACTAAAACTAAGGAATAGACCCAAGGGAAAGAGAGGGCTAAACCAAGAGTTGCAACATAAGATGGGCAAGTTGTTCATGTTCAGTTGAATGCACCGCACATGCACGAATGCAAAAACTTGATAGATATTTTCAACTTAATCCTATGATGGAGAATGAAACAATTAAGTATGCTACACTTACTTTCAGGGAGATGCTCATGAGTAGTGGCATCATGGGATGCTTACTTTAGGAAATGACCTCATTGATTTTTATGTTGATTTTACTCAGATTTATTTATAAGCCCTTCCTTTGTTGCTCCTTCTCATTGACCCTGTCATCAATAGTAATGTCCTCGTAAGCATTATCAACACAATTTGATTCATTTATATACTTAAAGTAACTCTTGCTGCAGTAAATCTTCAAAAGTGCACACAGCTTTCCTCCGTTGTCATACATTTGCATGGCAACTTTTAAAAAATTGTAAACATCAACTTCGTCAATGCCTGCACTACTCGATGGAATTTTCTCAATGTCTTGGTGTGCAACTTTAATGGTAAACTATGTTACATGACTACTTTGATTTCTTTCAAAACCCCTATAATGTCAATGACAATTTGGTATGCAACCTTTACTATAAGTAAGGAGTCTAGGACCTGCATGGGCACTCTATGAGGGAATTCCATAAGCACATCCAATTTGACGGACATAGTAACCGACATAAGCTCTCTAAAGAACCAATGTATCTCATAATATTTGAGGAGATGGCTCACCATAAAAAACATCAGTGAATAAGGGTAAATAAGCTATCATAAGTGTACTCATACCTTGTTGCATCATATTTGAAAAGCATGTCAATTTGAGAATGAATGGATTCATAACTAGGATTCCACAAAGTAAACAAGGTACCATCCAACTTGAGCCCTGCACAAAAGCAATATACAAGATAGAAGGTTATAATGCCCCAAATCATCTTTTATGATCTCTAATTCTCTTCTGAATATAGAAGTTTAGCTCTGACCAGTTCATGATAGTATCATTAGATGAAGATCTAATGCATCAAGGGCACCCAAGTCATCTGGCAAATCATAGCTATGGCATTCGAGATCAAGTTTGAAGTTCCTTGTGGTATAACACTTGTGACGCTGAGCTCCTTGCAAACTCGTGGGAATTTCAACCCATTTTTGGTAGTTCAGCCAACAAATAAAAAATTTATAGAATTTGTATATTTTGCCCTTGAGATATCTGTATGAGAGCCCACATTGATTTATTTTGTTTGGAACCATTTCCTTGTCTTGAACGTACCTAAGAGTTTCATACCAAGGAAATGCTACTGATTTCATAGACATGTAGTGTAAATATGAACTCTGTATTTTATTATTATATTCACTCTCATTCGCTTGATCAAGGGTTGTATCCACGTTTGTTGCACACTTAAAATTTAAGTATAGCCTGTTTACCGTCACGGGTAACTTAATAATGCATAGACATAGTACAGGAAATATAATAAACACAGAATATATCATAGAATAATAAATACTTTCATTAATCATTCCAGACTGGCAAGTACATTTACATCATAATGATCATACAATAATATCTTCGTGTCCATCCTTCGAGAGGGTATATAAAGTACCCGAAGGGCCACGACCGAAACGTCGTGACAGAACTGTCTAACCTCTCGGTCACTAACGACCGAGGCTAACATAATACTTTAATAATATAATAACCGGTACATTCAAATATCCCAACAACATCATCCCCCCCAAAAAAACAAGTCGTCTCCGACAACTTACAACAAAAGGGAGATGAAATACACCACATAGAATAAGAAAACCACTGAAGAGAAGGGGCAGAGGGCGTCCCTGAAAAAGTTGAAGTGTCGCCCTCCCCATCAATGTTGCGTCGTCGTTCTTTTTCTGCCATATCAAATTACTCCCGTGCTTGCACCAAACTTGTCTCCAAAACATACTTTTCAATTGATTGGGCATGAATTCTTTGCTCACTTCGGGCAATAATCAACACATCAATTTATTTTATTTTTCCTTCCCGAGTACATCTAGGCAGCGGCGCCAAATGTTTACCATCACGGGTAACTTAATAATGCATAGACATGGTACAGGAAATATAATAAACACAGAATATATCATAGAATAATAAATACTTTCATTAATCATTCCAGACTGGCAAGTACATTTACATCATAATGATCATACAATAATATCTTCGTGTCTATCCTTCGAGAGGGTATATAAAGTACCCGAAGGGCCACGACCGACACGTCGTGACAGAACTGTCTAACCTCTCGGTCACTAACGACCGAGGCTGACATAATACTTTAATAATATAATAACCAGTACATTCAAATATCCCGACAACATAGCCCAAAGTACTGTTTGTTGTTATTTCATTCAACCTCCAAACTGCTGTCTCTAATACCCCTAATCACTAGTAAGGCAAGAACCACATCCTTCCCTTTAACCAAATCCCTTCTCTTACACACTTGCTCAGCCTCCAAACTGCTGTGTCTAATGCCCCTAATCACTAGTAAGGCAAGAGACACAACCTTCCCTTCAACCAAACCCCATCTCTTACTCATCTCGCACATTCATTTGATGCAAATCAAAACCTTGTTGCTTTCCACTTTGATCATAACATATTTCTCAAGAAAAAAGTTAGAACACTTTCAGATTCCAAGTCTTAAAGAGTTGCCGATACTTAAAAAATACATGAATCAGGAAGACAAACCAAAACGAAAGTTGAAAGTGTGTTGTGGGAAAGAAAAACAAATAAAAAACAGATTGTGCTATAAGGTTGATGCATCGTGTATGTCCACACAACACTTTATAAGAGATACGCCACTCAAAAAAGAAAGTGCAAGATTATGCCTCTTACCCAAATTTCACACTCCCAAAGGACAAAGACATGGAGCAAAATGGAGGACGTGTGATGGTAACCTTTGTCACCAGAGAGCATCTCCAAAAAAGGGGAAAGAAGTCCTTTCACTAGAGTTGAACAAGATGTCAAGCCATGAGATGACAACACTTTTCACCATCACAAAATCTTCACAAACACTAACAAACAATAGGAAGACATAAATAAATAAATAAAACACCTTGTAATTAAGGTAAAGGATAAATCACCCAATGCCAATGTTCACAGCAGTATCCTTTCTAAAATTGTTAGAGATTTTAAGAAAATAGAGTAGAAAATTCAAAGCAAATGCCTAGCAAACACTAAATAATTTGCAAAAAATATCCCATTATAAAAGGATAAATAACATAGTTGAATAGAGACCCAACTCCAACCCCTAGGGACGCATCTCAAAGACCGAGGCTCGTCTCCAGTACCGGACAGACTGCTGAAGATGTCTCCAATTGTAGGTGACTTTCAACTGAGATCTCCTAAAGACTCCAGCTATATCCCATGCAAAAGGTCCCAACTCCCATACAAATCAAACGAAAATCCTTAAAAATTAAAAGTTAAATGCACCGAGAAGCTGGAAAATAAACACAGCACATAAGGGAAAACAGGAGTCAACATAGGGCAGGAGTCAACACGAGCTAACAAGACCACAAGTATTTTCCATTTAGCTATTTGCAGCTCGATGAAAAACTCAAAAGATATTCATATTTTCTATATTCTTGTTGTTGTTCTTTTAATTCCTTTATGTAGACTTTGCGGTATACACAATGGGGGTGAATTCTACTAGATCCTTGAGAGTTGGGAATTTTCCTATGATATACATTTTCTTTCTTCATTCTTGTGAGTATGTCTATATTCATATTCTCATACATATAATCTATATTCACATTCTCATATATATAATCACATAGGTCTCCTATTTTTCAAAAATAGCAGAACCAGTACCAGTACCAGTACCAATCTCCAGAGTCTCCGAGTCCCTATCTTAGTGCAACCTTGATAAATAACATCAAAATAAAGGCTAAAGTATATAATTCATATTATACAATTCCAAAATATCCATATTTGGTTACTTACTATTAATGTTAACTTTTCTATGTAAATGTAACAAGTAACAAAGGTAGTGTAAATGGAATTTGATCAATTCAATAATGTTGTTAACTAGGCTAATGTCCCTTGCATTACATGCCAATGCTTATAAATATCTATCTCCTAGAACAATAGATGATGCATAAGCTCATGCAAACTCAGAATAGGTAGTAAAATTCACTATAGAACTAGATCCCCACTTTCTATGGATGCCCCATACCTCATCTTGACTTTGACGACTACCTATAAATAGAAAAGGAATCAACACAAGAATGGAGGATAAAATGACTCTCGAAAGAAGAGTAACTACAGAGGACCTTCTACCATAGCTACTCCAATGGTTTCGTCTAATGTTCTTATTTGGCATTATATTTTTCAGTTTGTGTGTCATCATAGAAGCAAGTCAAGTTAGAATTGGTTATTCTATGCATGCAACCACAACTTCACTTTCATTATTCTTTTCAAATAAATGAAATTAACACTTTCAATTGAATAAGTCTCAATGCATAATCAGCAACAAAAACCAACCAGTAAGGTATGTTCATTTGTTGAACTATTGTTGATAACCAATGTCGTGTAAATTTTCTCTATGACTTTGTCCATCTCCAACAGTTTGGGAATCATCAACGGACTAACAACAGAAAACAAAGCAAGAGTTGTAGATAAGATTCCATCAAATTTAAAAACAAGAAACATCTAAGCATCTAAACATCGAGAAGACAAGATACCTTGCACGACCACCTGTATGTCCTACATGATCCAACCCTAAGTAGTGAAGAATCTGTAACCATAACAAACTTTTTCATGAGAAACTAACACAAACTGAGTCGCAAAGGAAACAAAATAACAGTGATGTTAGTTTTAAAAAATAGGTTCGTGTGCAAGAGAACATATGCATTAATACAATCTTATACCATGTTATACCATGTAGACTTGGTCATAATTATAATTAGTAAAAAATGGTCCCATTTGAACATACATACATTATTACTTTCTAAGTAATCACAATTTCTGAAGTGTGTATCTAACAATGATAATGCTCTCACCTTTAGAATTTTTAAAGCTAAAGTATGTATCTCTACATGCAAAACATTGGATGTTTATCCTTATTTTTCAAGAAATTGCATGCTACAACCAAAAAATAAAAACCTTTCAAAAAGAGACTTACCTTTCATCTTAGAGCGCAAACATCTCATGTGGTTCTCAAATGACCAATGGAAAATGACAACATGGAAGACTATCTGTATGACTCTATCTATATGCTTGTTCCACTTAAGAATGCCTATACCACCAGTGAAACAAAGCTAATGATCAGAACTTGCCACATTCTAGTCCTTTTAATGAGTAATGTGCCTAGCTCGCTTATGAAGTGAAAGCACTTTGCTCACACCAACAAAATGAGGCCTCGGACCTTTAGACACTCTCCTAATAAAAGGAGAGGTACTCAATCAAACAGAGATGACCTTGATTCAATCCTTCATACCACTAGCCTCATGTTCTCTTTTATTTTATTTTTATCGATTAAAAATATCTTACTGATATTATTATAAGCATCAACATTAGACCAATACAAGCGAACATTTACACTTCCATATTAGAAGCCAGCTATGGAAGACAATAAGAATTCCACTTTAGATGTCCCTATGGGGAATTGAACTTGGATCTCAACAATGAGAACCCAACACTTTAATCAATTAAGCTCAACATCTTTCCGACAATATGTTCTCTTGAGAAAAGTTGGGAGTCCAAGAGGTTAACTTAATTGATTTAATCATTGGCATATCAATGTGGAATCCCATGTTCAAATCCTCATAGGCATATATAATGTGGAATTCCAAGTTATGAACCTCAGCCTTCCATAGTAAGTTTCTAATTTCCATAGTAAGTTTCTAATGTGGATGTGGTTCCTAAATGAGTGGATTTCTAAGTAGTGACTCATCGTCTTCCTAAATGAGTGGGTTTCTGGTGTGTTTTCTGTAACCACCCCTTATGCAATCTCTAAGGGTTTTGCCAAGTTCTTACAAACCAAATCGCAACAGACTTCTTTCTATTAATACCATTCTTCAATTTGCCACTAAGGTATGTTTGAATGTAACTTGCAAATATGTATAGTAACAATATATTAAGTGAAAGATCCCCACCCGAATCTGATCCATTTTTTCCATTTTGTTTGGTTTGATGAATGTTTTGGACTCTCAGGAATGGTGATGTTTTTGAGTTTGGTAATTCTGATCTATGTTTGGCTGAGTGCGTTTTGATGCTTGTTTATGATAACATATTGCAAATAATGAAAGGAAATGACTATCCAATGACTCAAAACATATACAACTAAATGATAACAATATGACAAAATACGAAGAAATTGTTTGCTACTAAGACTGAAACGAGAGATTACAGACTTATTATTAGTCACAAATCAGATTGTTACAATTCAATCCATAGGGTTTAACACCATATAATCAACATGTATCATACCCGGATGTTAGCTAGCTGTTGTAGGCTGATGTAGACCACTTGGGGACTGGTAAATGACCACTTTCACGTCCAATATGAAGGCTGATCTGCAACAGCAAGACTGGTATGAGCTCTTACAGGTCTGATATGCAATTTCAAGCCATCATATTCACTGCCACGAATCTGATATGCATTTTCCAGCCACTATATAAACCACTACAGGTCTGATTATGATTCCAAACCCTAACACCAGCTGTACTAGGTTATATTCTCACTGAATAATGGTACAGCAGGCTGGTTTTGTTGCTGAATGATGATGACATAGGCCCAAACATCCCAGACCTGCAACTAAACGGTGAATTCAACCTGCTGTTACAGAAATGTCTGATTTATATCTGACAATAACTCCAAACCTGCATAAGAATCTCTCCAAATGAAGCTCAAACAGGAACCCTGTGCAGATTCCCCTCAAATATGAATTGGGTTTTCATCCAATTCACTATTCCCCTTAGGAGATTTTGTTCCCAGGAAGCTGATCTGTTATAGAACACCCTTCCTCAGAGCTCACATGCAATTTCCTGTTGTGAAATGAAAGACCGAATGCTCAAAATGAAGCCCCACATATTACTTTATTGACCTCCAAAAAACCCACACCCTAATTAGGGTTATCAAGCAACTTTTGTTAATTTCTGTTTAATAAAACATCCCTTCTCAACTTGGGCATCCGTTTTATGGGCTCTAATAAACATTCATAAAGTAATTTTCAATCAATAAAACCTCCTCAAAGTTGGGTGTTGGAATTCTAGGCCCATATGGCATTTATTAAATTAATTTTATTAATGAATGCACCCCTCAAATGTCCACCATTTAAGTGACAACTTATAAGTCATACACCTAGGGAAATGTGCCAAGGGCGTATTTTATGATTATCATTACTTTATTATTATAATATACAGTGACTATATGAATTCACTTTATTATTAATTTATTTAAATCAACTAAGGAAATACTTTAATTATTTCCAATTTATTCATAAACTGATCATCCGGACTCCAAATTGAAATTTGACTGATGTCACCTATCCACGGATGGTATTTGACAGCTCCAGGCAAACTGACAATCTCCTCTAAAAAATAGGGATCCCCCTAAAAATAGGAGCTGCAACCAAAGTCTTCAAAATGATCCTGGAGGTCCCTTGATGCATTCCGGTCAACTCCTAGAAAATCCCTAAAAAATAGGAATCTCTCCTAAAATTTAGGAGACTGTCACAAACTGCTCAAAGCGGCTTATAAAGGCCCTACATAGCTCCACAAACCTCTAGATGAGTCCCCTATCCATACTGCTGACCTACGGGAGCTCGTGTAATAGGCCATCCCTCTACTATCTGCTAAACGGTCTACGGAAGGGACATTACATTAAGGGAATATGATACTTCTTTCTTTTATTGAATATGATTGGCCAATAAACAAGAATCAATCTCTTTATTCCTCCTATGAACCAAACAATAGAAAGATCAATCAACACAGATATCTGCTATCTCAATGTTAATGAAGAATAATTTACAATTGTATTACGTTGGAGATTGCTTTTGATCCACAATGATTTAACTTTAAAGGCCAACGAAGAATAATTTGCAATTGTATTATGTTGGAGATTGCTTTAGATCCACAATGATTTAACTTTAAAGGCCAACTGATTATGTAACAATATCAATCTTAATACAGATGAGATTGTATGCCTTATACCGATCTAAAGGTGATAAGAGATCTTTCAATATTTATTGAGGAAGATATCAATCTGATATTTGCAGCTTCATAAATTGTATCTACATACAATTTTTCGCTCACATAAGCCTTAGTTTAGCATTGCTGGCCTCCTATGCCTGACATGCTTGATCCAACTCAATTCCAACAAAAATTGTGACTCCCTCTCTGCATTTTGGACCTATGGTTCTAATTTTGGCCATTATTGGGAGGACCCAGCCGTCTAGGTCCCAAGGCTAAGATGCCAAAGGAGTCTAGGCCCGCCCAAATTCAAACCATGCAACGGTTGCTTGCAGGAGTGGGAAATTAAAGCTTGTGTGGACTTGCTCCAAAACACCCTGAAATGCTTGGGAGAGGTATAAAAGTTACCCCACCCACCCCCCCCGCCCACTTTGATATCCATCACTCTCAATCCATCTACATCAATCAAGCACTCAAGTCCTCAAGAGCAAGCAATCAAGCACCCAAGGCGTTGAAGACAAGGAATAATTTTCAGATTTATGCATTCATGATGGCATCCATGATCTACTATTCCTAAAATCAACTCTACAAAGTCCACATCAAGATCTTCATGACCATTTCAACACAAAGAAGGCCTATGAAGGTATAAACATTTATTTTTCAGATCTAGCCTCTGCTACATAATAGCACACTTTCAATTTCAAGGTTAATTCCTAAACTAGGGTTTGACCTGAGCAAACCCCTTTCAACCCAACATTTTCTCTCTTTTCTATGCACACGTAACAAGTGGCAAAGACACGTATTAGATACAGATCGAGTGTCAAAAGAGCTAAGGAACTGTTGTCCGTAGATCTGAAAAGGGTCGGACCCAGTCACCCTGGTTGTCTAAATCCTGAGACCTTGACACCCTGCTCATCTGAGTCCCTTTGATTCTATTCCAAATTTAAATTGCAAGTTAGTTGTTGTCTGCACTTTCCAGATCATCTACCAAAATCTACGTAACTATTTTCTCTTCTACCGTACATCCCGAAAGTCATCATTTTGCCATATTTTGCCCTAGATCTTGCATTCATCTTCCACAATTGCATAGTCATTTTCAACTCCCAACGAATTACTACTGGATCCACTTTGTGCCCGAACAATCTTGACCCAAGTGGATCATTCTCCTTCCAATGAGAAAGGGAATAGACCTAAGATTTCTTGTTTGCATGCATACACTAGCGAACCCTACTTCCTTCATCTTACATTTTGGTGAACTTGACTCCTTAGATCTTGCTTTTGATTTGGATGTCTTGATCAGAGTTAATATGCATTTCATTAAGGCTTCATGCAATCATTTCAAAAGTATATCATTAATACATTCATATTAGGTCTTGTTTATCAACATTCCTTAACATATGCTTGCATTATCTTTTGTTTTTCATTTCAGTTCTGATTTTTATGCTTTATTCTGATTTAGATCTGATATATATACTTAATTATCAAATCGTATGCATTAAGAGATTTAGATCTACATTTATAGTTTCATTTTATGCAATGATTAAATGTTCAATTTATTAAGGATTTGCATTGTTTAGAAATTCCTTTCTTCTCTAACTTCGTGCATGAGTTTAATGACCTTGAATCCTACCTGTAATATCTTCGTGAGAAGAAGTTATAGACTTGTGGATTCCCAAAGTTTAAATACTAAGGGTGTAGACCCTAAGTCAACTAGCATTTTCCATGGGAATTTAGGTGAAACCACTTTGCCTGCACATGAAATACCTAACATTGTAGAGAACCTGTTGATGTTTGTAGCTTCGATCAGATAAAATAAATCAGATATTAATATTATGAGAATAGATTAACTTATGCATATAATATATATGATAATAATAATAATAGATATTATTATTATATATATTAATGTATTTAGATACAATCATAATTGAGAAAATTAATCTATTATCATATTATTAATATAATTAATTATTGAAATGAATTTGATCGAATGACATAATATTATTCATTATATAAATATCTGAATTGATAATATTGTTATATTATTCTACATTATATATATGCATCTTAATATATATAATAATAATGATATTATTATATATATATTAATATACATATACAATGTATAATGTATATTATATTTGATAAAATAATAATGTTATAATCGGTTATGAAAATAGTTATCTATACTGATATGCTATCGGCTATACATCAGTTAATTATACCGATACGATATCGGTTATAGATTTGTTAATATTCGGTTGTATCGGTTATAAACTGAGTTTATTAAACTTAACAAATCATAACAAGTGCCGATCGGGACTTCCTAGTCATCACCGATCGGGCACTTGACAAATACCTGCCATGTATTATCGGGTGCTGCGATTAAGAAATGTATTACCCGCGTTGTGATATGTTATCGGGTGGCTTTTGTGATCGGGTACCTTATGATTTCGATGACTGTTAAATATGCATTACATAAACACCGATTAGTATTATCGGTTGGTAACAACAGCATGTGTTATGAAGAGACATGGCATTATAGAGCCATGTCTTCTTAAGGAGACATGTCTCTATAGTGTCATGCCTCACATATATATAATCATTTGTTGATTGATCAAAGGTAAGCATATACAATGAATAATGCGAGTCTTACTTATCCAATCTGCAGAATATAGATATTAATCTATTTATATATATCTATTATTATATCAATAATAATATATATATATCTTGTGATTAAATATATTACATATATTGAGGTTATATAAGAAAAATTAAAA
>MU225854.1:570248-586848 GCA_018584345.1 Thuja plicata | reverse complement strand
TTCGCACTTGCTTGGATATTCTGGAATTTTATAGCAGCAGCATATATACATTGCATGACAAGTGTTTGACAAAAATTCCAAGTGAGAAGTTAAGTGGTTTTAAGGTCCTATTGAGTAGGGGACTTTATATGTTGAATGTGTTAAAGAGCGCATTGCATCTAAACCATTCACGTGTCTAGAAGAGTAGAAGATTTAATGAGTCATTGACAATTCAGCGTATGCACTTTTGCAAATTACGGTTTGAGGATGATCCCGAATCTACGCAACTGCGCAATGCATCGCCACCGTTGATCATCCTTGAACTGTGAGGAAGATATGCCAACACAAAACCACGCACTATGTTGCAGATCTCGCAACTCTGACCTTTGATGAATATGTGCAAATGTGCAATGAAACCTGGCCACACATCTAACAAAAGCTACAAGCCCAATGATCAATATGGGAGATATGGGCATGCTTATTGGGAACAAAAAGGTGAATAGGACAAGGAGTCAGTAAACACATGACATGAAATGGCATAAGTAATAAATTAAAATACCAAGAACTAGGAATAGCCGATAAAAATCGGTTTCAAGGCGCATGCCATGAACGAAGCTTAAAGACTTGGAGATTTTGTGATGAAACAAGGTGTGACCAAGCAACTAGGATAACAAAGACAGGGGTGATGGTCAGATAAATGTTGAATAGGGCTCCAATCATAACTAAAGTGACCAAGAATTGACTGAAACAAGTCAACCGCGAAATAGAACATGAAGCTCGAAAAGAGGAAAAAAATAGGGCTTATGAATTTACAATTTTGGGCTTTAGATTTAGGGTTTTGTAACTTAGCTTTTTTCCAAAAACCCTATCCAACCAAGAAAGAAACCAGGAAAAACCTAGCAAAATTGAACAATCCCAACACCTACGATCAAATCAGAAGGAGATTCTCATAGCAGGGTCATGAGGATGATGTTCTCTAACATGTTTGCAAGTGTATGACTTGTTGTATTGCTATCAAGATTCAATTGTGTAGTTTTCAAGTCAAACTCATTAACCCATGGATCAATGAGTTTGACTGGAAAACTACACAATTGAATCCTGATAGCAATATCACAATTTGAATAGTTGTACAAAATACATCCTACTTATCAATGTATGACTTGTCAGTAAAACAAGTCAAAGCTTACTTCAACAGCAGGTCTATTGCAGCATTTACCCATTCCTAAGCAAAAGTGGGAAAGTATGTCCATGGATTTTATTATTGATTGATACTATCTATGTGGTAGTGGATAGATTGATCAAGCATGCACACTTTTCTGCAATATCATTTGAGTACAAGGCACCTCAATTTGAAGAGTTGTTCTTTGGACAATTTGTTAAACTCCATGGGTTATCGAAGAATATTCTCAACGATTAGTGAAGTAGATTTCTTAGAATATTTTGGCCTGAGCTCCTGAGCACCAGTAATCACCCTCAAACAGAAGGGTAGACGAAGATTGTTGAAGTGGAAGCGTACTTGTGCAACTACACCGCAAGGCAGTAGAAGGATTGGATCAAGTAGTTATATTTGGGTGAGCATCGCTATAATACCACCTATCATATGTTGATTGGGATTACTCCTTTCCAAGTATTATATGGGTATGATGCTGTCCTACCTAGATTTGGCATTTGCGAACAATAAATCTCCTAAGGCAAAGGATTGGGTTCAGGAAAGTCAGACATCCTTAAGTCACTTGAGGAAAATCTTTGAAGTGCAAAGAATTAGTAGAAGATTTATGGAGATAGGCACAGAATTGAGAGACGTTTTGAGGTGGGAGATTTAGTCATAGTTTTATAAACAATCTTCTTTGAAGAAGAGTGGTGCTAAGAAGTTGAAGCCTCACTTCTATGGCCCCTACTAAATTTCACAGAGGGTACAAAATTTCACAGAGGGTTGGTGAAGTAGCTTATGAATTGGAGTTGCGGAAAAATAGCAAAATTCTTAATGTGTTCCACATTTCCTACCTCAAAAGGCACATGGGAAACATATCACTTTGTCACCAGAGCTTCCACTATTGGATGAGACAAGCAGATTGGTTTTGGTACCTCATGATGTTTTGGATGTTAGAGAGAAGAGGTTGAGGAGCAAAGTGATTAAGAAATATCTCATCAGATGGAAGGACTTGCCCTTAGAGAAAGATACTTGTGAAAAGGTTGTAGGTATATTGGCAGACATTTCCTTCCAATTTGTGGTGAGGCACCAGCAAAGAGTGGAGATTTAAAAGTTTCAGACTTTCCTTGTTGATCCAACAGTCCCAGCAGGAGGAGACGTGTGAGAACATTTCAGTTCCACTTCTGACTTTTGAGCCTCCTTGAAGTTTGGTCAACCTTCATGTAGCTATGTGTGAATTCCAAGCATTGCTGGGTGAAGTTGTTAATGGCTGGACATTATAAACCCCCATCAATAGGCACTCATCCCTCCTTAGTGTGTCAAAAGTGTAGGTATTTCAGACTTGGCGAGGGATGTATTGAACTCCTCAACTATAGCGCAGACCCTAGTTTTTGTTGCTGCTGTTCTAGGAAGGGAAACCTGGAACTTGGTCACCATTTCAAGCTTCAGAGAAAATAACATCACTCACTGTTCAAGGTCAGAATATTGAATTTGTTTGGCCCTGTAAATCTGTTAGTGTACAACAAATTTAATGTATGGAATGTAAATTTATGTTCGGAGCAGACTGTTGATTATTTTTCTTTTAAATTAATCAACCCAAGCTAAAGTTTACGAATTTTTATTATTACTATGTGATTCAAAATTTCATCAAATCTGTCAAAATATTTCAGTGGTACTCCTCAAATGAAATGCACATGAACTGTTTGACAAAATGTCTATTTCCTAAACAATGAGGAAAGGTGAAAAAGTGGGTACAAACTGGCAAGGGTCTTTATGCATCTTGTAGTACAACTTGTGAGTAGTATTTTACATTCTTCTGACACATCTAAGTTATTTATAAGAGAATGAAAAGAGCTTGCAACAGTTGATATCCAAGCACAAAAAAATTGTTAATTTATTCATTGCTGAGTTACAAAACAGAAGAAACTATCAAATCCTTGAGATTTTTAAATATTTTATAGAAATTCAAATCTTAGTTTCAATTACCAAGAGGTCCCAATCTGTCGCAGTCAATTCATCCTCAATATGTCGAGAAACATTTCTGTCCACTTCAATGGTATCCTTGACCTGTTCAAGAAAAGGATTCAATTTCAACAAATAAACTTGTGATTTCAAATTCCATTATGTATACAAGTAAACAAGTAACCAAAATGTGGACATCTTAAGGACAAAAGGACCTTTTACCATAAAACAGTTCACAAATGAAAGACGCTAACTTATAAAACCTCAAATTTGTGACATGATTATTTTGGCAATGCTTATCAGCTTCCCCACAACAAAAATTCTATGCAACATGCACAATCTAGATAAATCACTCACTCTAGTGTTATTTCCAATCCAGACAGCATTTATCCTCCAAGATCCTACTTAATCTAATTAATTTTCACTACCTGCACTTTCTCCATGAGAAAGCTTGCTCTGCAATATTAACTTTTGCTTTGAGAGTGGTTTCTTCACAGTATATTTCATGGCAAGGAGATTCTGGGTTTGCCTTCATATTATATTGGATTTCAATATGCAGGTAGATCCAAAAGCCCTTAGAAATATTCGTAGCATTCAGCAATTGCCTTGCATACAGCATTTATATCAAAGTAACAGAAAAAAGAAATCTGCTATCAGTTTAAATTTGTTTCATAAGAATGTTTGCAAGTACATGAGTGCATCCAAATCCATTTACCCTATGGTAATATATTTAATATTATGTTCTCAATTTACAAACAGAATACAACAGTTGACTCAATCACCAGCAAGCCTTGTAAACATAGGCATGTTAAATGTTGCATGATCCATGACATTTCAAAATTATTTTTTTGCACAAATGCATTGTGCCGGGCAATGTCAAGAGTCACGATGATCCTGTTGACCTAAGCAAACACAAAAACTACAAGTGCACTTGTACTATACTTGCCTAAAAAAATAGGCAAATCTAGCAAAGGGAATTTGAATGAAATTACCTTACCTGCTACTACTTAAAACCACATAGAAGACAATCTTTAGGTCATTTTAATCCCTTCACTTGAGTTCCAAGGCTCTAATTCACTTCATATGCAATTATCTACGATCAAATATCCAAAAGAACAAGAGGTATATGGAATTGCTAAAAATTAAATTAAGCAAAAGCATATGGAAATTAAGAAGCCCTTTAAAAATAACATTTCAGTCATGTTGTGACCTATACACACATCGCCCATCAAAGATGGCACCCCTATATTTTTGCCCACTTGCCCCCCTTGTTGTTTTTTCGTCATCTCAGTAGCTCTAATTTCGTTTTCCCAAGTTCTCTCTGCCTTCGCTTGGGAAGTGAAAAAATGAGCCATGTTTTGAGTTAAGTTTTATTCCCTGTCCTTCAAGGTTCTAGTTTTGGAATATCTTAAGGTTGTAAAGTTGAGTGAATTTTTGGGCGTTGGGTCATCTAAAAGGTTAAGTCCGGAAAGCACAATTCAAAAGGCACCTATGAGAGGAAAACGCACAAAAATTTCACTGAGGGAACTCCCTCGATTCTATCTTGTCAAGGTTATAAAAGGAAAAGATTGGCGAAGATTGCTAAGTGTTTGCTATTCAATGCCCAGAAATATGAATCTCACACGAACAAGAAGTTTCCAAAAACATCCCTTAACATGACCAAAGAAAAGTTGTGCCCAATGGCATGGGAAGAGAGAAAGGCACTCAAAAACTTAGGGTTGGCTCACGAATATGGAATGTGTTACCAAAATGTACTCAGAGAACTATTCCAAGGCACTTCGGCAGTACCATCTATAAAGGATCATGGGATATCAAAGAGAAAGTGGTCAAAGAAGTTTCTTTAAGCAAAGATAATCGACATTCTAAAACGTTAGCAATGAACTCAAAATTTCATGGCAGGGGACTCGAAATGTAAATCATACACAACAAGTTAATATGTATTGGGAATAAAAGAAAGGTCTTCACCTTGAAATGCAGGGTACCCTCACGAGGGATCACAAAGTCTGCTATAGAAGATGAACTCCACAAACCGAATGAGAGAAGCACCTGCAAATACTATTAGTTGCTCAAGGGTTAGTTGCAAATAATAATATAATTATATTAAATTCTATTAATACTATTTAATACTATTAGAAAGAAATAACTGCACCCAGTAACAGAAGTAGTATTCATTGGACCACATACATCAGCATGGACCAATTGTACTACCTTTGAGGCTCGCCATGAATCACCATCCTTGAACGGTGTCCTGTGCTGCTTTCCAGCCTGACAAGCTCCACAAACTCGTTGATTCTGAGTTTGAATTTCAGGTAGACCAAGAACTAAATCATCCCCAAACAAGCTGAGCAAGATAATGAATGTTCAGGTGACCATATCGCTGATGCCAGAGACTACTGATTTTGCTGCGAAGGCATGCTCAGGAGAATCACCCGTATCCACAAGTCTGTAAAGACCATGATCCTCAATGCCAACAGCTACAGTAGTGCATGTCGCACGATCAACAATTGAATACTTGTGTGTACTGAATACAACATCAAGCTGAGGAGAATGTAGCATAATCTGACCTAATGAGAGAAGATTAAGTTCCATGCCAAGAACGTAATATACGTTGAGGAATATGACTCCTCCCACCAGACTGAATCTGAACGTTGCCCTTGCCAACAACTGTATACTCTTCACCTCCTCCAAATATAACTGAATCAATAAAGGGAGAAAATTTTGTAAACCAATCACGCCTATGAGGGAAATGCCGAGAAGCACCAGAATCAATGAACCAAACATAAGATTTGACATGGTCTGCAGGTCTTTTTAGGCATGAAAGGGTAAAAGGCAGACTCTTTCTGCTCTGTGTGCTAAGCAACATTGGCTTTAGGCTGACATCCTCCCTACACTTCGTACTTCGTACACCACATCTCTCCTTCGTCACTGCGTCCGGTGTTCCCCTTCATTGTTTTAAACTCTTTCATCATCCTCTCCATGTCCTTCTGAAGGGCTTGCACCTTCTTATTGAATTCATCCCCGCTGGTGCTGCTCTCGTCTAATGATTCCTCACTTTCGGATGAGGATTTACTTTTCTTCTTCTTCTTTGACGTCTTATCTTCGCTTTCCAAGTTCATTGCCCTGTCATACGCGTCTGCGTACGACGTAGGCGGCACTATTTTCATTTTCTTCGGGAGGGAGGCCTTTAATCCCTCTACGAACCATCTTTTCTTTAGTTCGTCAGCTGGCTGGGTTGCCATCCTCCCCAACAACTCCTTGAGCCTTCAGTTATAGGCTCTTACCGTTTCTTTCTTTCCTTGTTTCGAGCTATATATTTCTGCAACTACTTCATTATCATCCCGGAGGAGTCCGAATTCCGCTTGGAATTCCTTCCTCAGGTTGTCCCATGAACTTATCTTTGCCTTGTCCATGTTCGAGTACCAATCCACAGCAACTCCTCGAAGGGTCACTGGGAATTGGTGGACACACTCATCCTTATCTGTCACTCTGTTTGTTGTCCAAATAGTCTCACAGGTTCGGCAATGTCTCATGAGATCCTCCTTCCTGTCGCATGTGAACTTTGGTAATTTTTGTTTTCAAGACATGTTTATGTTCCCAGCCCGTTGGTTGACTGGAGCCCGTTGGTTGTTCTCCCGAACTGGGTGGGATGGATCCTAGCGGGTTACTTTGACCACCGTGTGGTGTCCCTCCGACACGCCTTGCCCCAGTGTCCTCAACTTCCCTCGCTCCTTCTCCCCCTTCCCTTCGGTCACTCTGGCTTCGGATTCCCTTTGTACGTGGTGTAAGAGATAGGTTTATAAACTGCTCTCGTGTCTCCTCAATCGAATTTAGCCTTTGTCGTGTCTCCTCGAGTAACTCCTCACTACTTCTTACACGTCAATGGGCTGACGAGTGTTCCCCTTCGGATGCCGCATCTCTCGTAACAACCCCGTGGTCCCCTTCGGGCAACCTTTCGGTCAATTGTCCTTCGGCGAGTTGCCTTAACCTCTATCGGTGTTCAACTAGTTGTGCGAGGATTAATGATTCATGTGTGGCTTCTAAGGCATCCCGTTTGTCCTTATTTCTATCTTTATGCAATAAATTTGGCATAAATTTTCTAGCAACACATCATGTAAAAATCAAACACTTTAATTTATTCATATCTCCGTACAACCTTGGTCACTATGTGACCTTTGTCATTACAGATTTACTTTATTCACCCTCCCCGAGGGTTTACAGTTCATGGGTTTGTCCTTGTCGGGTTGCATCACGTTCTTCTTCCAACCGGCCATTCTCAGCAAAATTCCGTAAAAGTTGTTGGCATTGTTCCCGTTCAACTTCCTCCCTTCAATTCGTCTGCGCAAGGGACGCTTGTGCTAGCAGACGGGGCAGGTTATGCAACAGCCTGTAGGCAGCGGGCCTAACATTCAATGCGTCCCAAACAATATCTTCGGCAACTTCCGCTTGTACAGCCTCCCGTCGTACAAAAGTTTCTATGGTTGTCTGAAGAAGACTATGGAAGTTTGTCGTTAGTGCATGTTCCCCTTGGAATAGTTCTTTTATTCCAGTTTCATTGGTTGTGATATTGGCTTCAATAGGTATTCCCATTTATCCTTCGTATTCCATTCATTGCTTCCCAGATTCAATTCGGCAACGACGCCAAATGTTTACCGTCACAGGTAAATAGGTTTAATGCATACTAAGAATTATACAGAATCATAAGTGCACAATATATTAGAGAACTATAAGGTGTTTCATTAATCATAAATAGGTTACATCAATGCACGCATAACATATTATCACCAGAATGTAAGTGTCCTCTTACAACCGAGAGAGTACATAAGTCATACGAAGGGTTGAGACTGAAGCGTCGCGACATAACTACTTCCCTTCGGTAGCTAACGACCAAGACATAACCACTTAATTACATGACTTTCTCGTACATACAAGATTACGGCTAACATCATTTACACTAAATTGTAAATTTTTCAAACAATGAACACCGAATAATTTACATTTTTACATTGGGTTTGTAATTTATTATTTTAATTATTTATCATTTTAAATTTCAATTTTTAAAGTCATAACTTTTTATTTAAATATATCAATTTAGTATTATAAATGATCAATTATTAAACTTTATAGTTAAAAAGTTAATAACTTTATATTTCGTATATTGATAATAGATATGCAATTTAATTCAATTGTGATAATTGATTTAAATCAACTTTAATTTATGAAATAACATACAAAATATAATATTATGATAATTCTTCAAGCCATGTGTAGTTCAGCTCCTCAAATTCATCAGGGAGAAAACCCCTCCCAAGTTGCGCCCATTTCCTGTGTCGCGTCAGTTGCTCTGCATTGAGGTTCAATAGAAAGGGTTTTCGGGCCACATTCCTACCTAGCTCCAGCAACTTGGGTATATCACTTGGCCAAGGGATCCCAACCCCTAATTCCGCGAAAACAGCATCAAGGACATCGTCCACCAACAATTGTTCTTTTAAAACGTTCCTAAGCAGCGTCAGCATTTCAACCTTCTCTCCTCCGAGGTCGAGGAGAGACGCAAAAAACTAGGACGTAATGTCCGTGTAGACACGGTATCGGTCAACATTCTCAAGGATCTCTCGGCCCAATACCATCAACACAGCAGCATTTCTAAAAGCGCCAACCTCCCTACAAACTGAAGTGAGGGTTTCTTCTGAGACATTGCCTAAAAAGGACTTCTGCTCTGCGAATGTGCATCTCAAACAAACAGGAGTGTCCATCTCCAATTCTCGACAGCCTAAAGACCTTAAAACCTAAACCTTAAAACCAAAGGCAGAATTTCAACCACCGACAGCTCTGACTCTTAATCTACCAAAAGAAAATTGAAGAAAGAAGCTAGATTGTCTATAAATAGCCCTTAATTGATACTTAGCAATTAATTATTCTTTCTTTAATCGTATTAAATCCATTGTCCTTAATCTTTAGTGTGAACCTTTCCCATAAATGTATGCGTGTGAGAAATTTAACTCCATTGTCCTTAATCTTTCATATCTCCATGTAAATCTTTCCCATAAATGCATGCGTGTCAAAAATTGGTAATATCGTCTGTGAGAATTTGGAATTCATTGGGTGTGTTGAGTGGATAGCAGTTAAAGAATGTCGCTTGTCACTAAGAAGGCATTTATTTCTTACCGAGTTAAGAGTTACAAGTTGCACTATAGACCGTGCAACATTATCCACCGTCCACGTAAACAACTAACCAGTTGTAATCAACGATCATGGCTATGGTGCAGGCTAAGGTTAGAATCTTGATACGTGTCATCGATCCGGTGACTACTTGGAGAACTCTTTTTACTGCAAGAAATTGGGCCCAAAATTAAACTTCAGCCATTGATCTAGGATCATCAAACAGTCTCAAATAATACATTAAACACTATAAAATGATGGATGTTAGGTTACGTGTCCATGTGACTAGTCATGCTTATTGATACCATCCTATTGAGTCTGCAAACAAGTTGGCAACAAATAAAGGCGATATTCGCTGGACGTGATATTGCATTAATTACATCTCTGATAAATTGTCATTTGGTATTGGCCCACATGACGAGTCCCATCTTTTGAAAATCGCCAATAAAATATTTATTTTTCCCATAATTAACGAAAGATTAGCCAATAAAATAAATAAATTTTCAAACGGTAGATAAAATTCGCCAATAAAATTATTGGTTTTCCCTTCGAACGAAAATTATTCGCCTCATATATTATAATTTTTTTACTTCAAAAGAAAAAAAATTGCCTCATACAATATATATTTTCCCCCACATTAATGTATTATTTGCCAGGATTTTATGGAATTTTCATACGGCAGGGAAAAAATTGTCAATACAAAATATTTATTTTCCTAATTTGCAAAAAAATTCGCCTTCGTTAAGAAAACTTTCCCCCTAAAATAATGTAGGATTAGCCAAGATTTTACACCTTTTCCTGGGAGGGGGTTTCTTAAAGTTATCCCTGCTATGAATTTCCCTAATTCACACCCGGCGTGATTTTTCTTCAGTAAAGGAATCATCACAGAAAGATCCTACTCAACCCGCTGTCTAAATACTCCCAGTGCAACTTCAACTAAATGAAGGAAGCCACAAAATGAAGCAGGAATATCATTAAGTGAAGGAACACTTCGCATCATGTGGAAAAAGTGCAGGAACCAGGGCGGGGGAATTAGAAATGATGAAATTATTCACAGCAACCCCTCAACTGGCCCAGAGCGCATTTTTGCCTTAGTCACAGAACAAAGTCAAACGAAACTTCCTCCACGATTCCTAAATTGCGCTCGAGCGCGTTTTGCAACAAGTCACAGAATATGAATGAAAAGAAAATCCTCCAGTTTACCAAATACACGCTCTAGCGCGATTTCCACAAAATTAAGGAAATTTCCCAAAATGAGAAAAGTCCGCGAGAGGTAGGAAAACGTGGTCTAGCGCGAAATAAAGATGGTCGTGGAAAATGTTTTTAAAAAAATCCACACTTGCCTAAAATGCACCTGAGCGCGATAAGCCACGAAACGAAGCAAGAAAATCATTAAGTGAAGGAACACTTCGCATCAAGTGGGAAAAGTGCAGGAACCAAGGGCAGACGAATTAGAAATGAAGAAAATTATTCATAGCAACCCCTCAACTGGCCCAGAGTGCATTTTTGCCTTAGTCACGGAACAAAGTCAAAGGAAACTTCCTCCACGATTCCTAAATTGCGCTCGAGCGCGTTTTCCAATAAGTCACGGAATATGAACGAAAAGAAAATCCTCCAGTTTACCAAATACGCGCTCCAACGCGATTTCCACAAAATGAAGAGAATTTCCCAAAATGAGAAAAGTTTGCGAGAGGTAGGAAAACTCGCTCCAGTGCAAAATAAAGATGGTCGTGGAAAATGTTTTAAAAAAAAAGAAAATCCACACAAGCCTAAAACGTGCCTTGAGTGCGATTTACATAAGGTGACGATTTTTTTTTTAGGAATTAATCCATGGGTGGCCCACATACGCGCTCCAGCGCGAAATCAACAAAATGGAGGAACATTAAACATTAAAAATAAAGTATTCCATGAATAAGGACAAATAGCGCTTGAGCGCTAAAAACATTAACTCATGGAATTTTCGAAGTGTTGAAAGTCCAGCAACAATGTAGAAATATGCTCATTGCACATTTTTTTAAATGTCCCTGAAGGTTATGGTTTGAGTTGATTCCATCGCCTAGACTTGTATGCACTAAAATAATAAGGGTGTGGACATATCATATTCGCTAAGTGGGCAAAGTGGATGAACGCTTCGGAAAATATGAAGATCATGAACTCCGTGACAACGAAATAATTCAAGATCATGCAATTTGAATACTTGGAATCCGAAAGTCAACTTAAAATTGAAATCTAAATTTGGAAAATATTGGAGTTGGGAAATATTCGACTTTTGGATCTAGAGTAAAACTTTAATTAAATATTAAATTTCATATTTGATATTTAATTCAAAAAGCGACAAAAGAGATGAAAATATTAGACTTCTTGGAAAATGGAAAAATTAGTTTTGGAATATTTAATATTTAATTAACAAGTGAAAAGGCAAAAAGTGATGTAAATCGATTTTTTGAGATTCAAGCAAAATATTAATTAAATATTGGATTTTATTCGATATTTAATCAATAAAAATTTGAAAGAAATCAAGAAAAGAAAAGAGGTAAGGAATTTGGAAAAAGAAATAAATCATTTTTTAATTGGTGGAAAATTGAAAAAAAAACCAATATTTAATTGGAAAAATCGAAAAAACGAACGCACATGGGTGAAACTTCCTCATGAAGTTAAAACAATCGAATTGGCAACCTTCTAAAAACGAGAGGAAAACAAGACAAGTGGCACTTTTCGGAGAATCTTCGAAGGGAAGCAAGGCAACTTCCTAAAATTAGCTCTGCAGTCATTAAAGCAATTTTTGGATTGAAGTCTATATAAGAGAACCTCTCTTATTTCATTCTCACACACAGTTTTCAAGAAGCAAGATCGAGAGGAGAATTCGTGCTATAATTTTCAAAGAATTTTTTCAGAGAGAGGGAAGAGTTTTTCTTGAAATGCGTGAAGGGGTTGCTTTTAGTTTGAAAAAGTTAGAAGATGCTATGAATTTCAGAGAAAGGGAGATTTTTGTAGTAAGTTTTGAAATTCGAGAAAGAAGGCGTGACTTTCACAAGGAGAGAAAATTTTGTTCTAGAAAGAGAATGTAGAAATTTTATTGAATTCGCAAAATTTCCTCTCAAGGGATAATCTACTTAAAAAGCAGAAATCGTGTCCTCTTTTTTCCATTCTCTGCATGTTCTTATGTTCGTTTTATTTTTGTTTTGCAGGAAGGAGGAAATGGCAGAACGCAGAGGGACGAGTTTGAACAAGAAGAAGCTAATCAAGAATGAGCAAAGAGGGTATTATCCTGACTCCAGGATCGTTTCGAAGTGGGCAGAGGTTGGAGACACCAATCTCGAATGCCTTGATATGAACGAGTTCAATAGGAGAATGTTCGGATACAAGGATCATCAACCAACACATTTGGCCACTTAGATTGTGAATAGTGGGATCGTGGTTGCAGGAGGTTGCCTCCCATCTTTTCAGCATGCAGAATTGATTGTGGAATGTGCGAAACACTACAATCTAGGAGACAAAACAATCAAAGATTCAGACGAAAATATCATAGCAGATCTTTCACCACCTGCAATCTCAAGCATTCAGAATCCTTGCATTCCGGAAAATGGTGCTAAAATCGAAAGAATAAGCGGAGAGAGTTTTCACTGCTGGAACTCAACATTGTGAGAGCATCATAAACAGTAAATGGTTGTGAAAGAATAGGTCCCACCACTCCAAGTTACCCAAGGAGCCAGTTTGGCTTGATTTTCAGTGTAAATATAGTGATGTAACTATGATGCTAAGCAGGATTTTCGGGATTCCACAGTCTTATCAATTTGAGTCGTGGATGTGGTATTTTATTGAATAGGTGATGGAAGGATTCAACAACATAGATTGGGTTGGATTGATTAGTGATAACCTGAGCGAGCAACTAGTGAATTTGGAGCAGTCAAGAAAGTTTTACATGAGCTCCTATGTCATCTACATGCTTGCTCGAAAAACAAGGTATAATGGGCTGAGATGTAAAGGAACGATTGGGAGTGGTGCTCAGCGCTTAAAGGTGCACGAATGTTACCCTAATTGCATTTGCATTCCATTGATGATTATATTAGGGTCAACGATGCATTTGCGATGCACGTCTTCAGAACTCTTCAGAGGAGATTGCACGTGAGGCTATCAGTCGAGGCAATGAAGTTGGTGGAGGAATATGGAGCTTGGTCCATTCAGTTTCCTACTTTCTCCTATGTCAGAGTATAAGGATTTTCGATGCAACTATACAAACCCCCACGTTACCCCATTGATAAGATGGTATTGTTGGAGATCACTCAGCAGCTAACAGTCTATGATAAAATTCAAAAGGGAAAGAAAAATTTGGGATTGGAATTACCAATTTCCATAGGAGAAGAGAAGGTTGAAATGTGCATGTGCTTGAAGGCAGCTGAGAGATCATCAGATAAGTTGCATTTCTTTCGTCTGCCACTTTTTCCAGGGAGGACAGACTATGATCCATACAACAAAATCAAAACAATGGCCGGTGCGAGATATCAACACAAAATGCACCTTGAAAATTTTTGGGCCAATGTAGCGGATGAAAATGAGATTAGAAAGAGGATGTATTCCAAGCTACCACTCAATTTGATCAGAGCATGCAAGATCTTCCAGGTGCCCGATCAGATGATAGAAAATCTGAACATGATACAGAAGGGATACAATCCAGAGAAAGAAAAGGTCATCTATCCCTATGACTGGTCAAGGAAGGAGATGTCAAACATTGACATATTATCTGCACCAGTCTTGGATTTCACAAAGTGGTGGATTGAATGGCAACTTGACAAGCTCGCCATGCCAAAGGATGGTTGGACATATAAATTAATGGGTCACCAGCCATTGAGAGATGAAAGAGCACAACAGCCCTCCAGAGATAGAATTGAAGGAAAAGTCCTGTCAGGAAGTGCTGAACGAAGGAAAAGAAAAAGTGTTGCTCAGGAAGTGCAACAAAAGGGTAGGCCTGGCATTCATATTGAAGAGCCCCAACAGAAGAGGCAGAGATCAGAAAATGCACCATCTTCACCTAGTCGGACTCCGAGTTTGCAGGAGATAGACCCTTTCCCCAGAGAAGTAGAAACCAACAAAAGAAGGTTAGAGCAAGAACATATAACTAGGCCAATACAAGATAGATAAAGTATCAATGCCTATGAGTTGGCCCAAGGAAGAAATAGAGACTAGGATGTTTCTACTGAGGAGAGTCTCGGTGCTATCATGGAGCGAGAAATGATGGAAACAAAGGAACCTGTAGCAAAAGAAGTTCCTGCAACAGAGGCAGAAGTGGTAGCTCCTGAAACAATGACAGGAAGTCTAGTAGCCGAGGAAGAAATTGATATAAGAGCAGTACAAAGGCAAGAAGAGTTGACAGTTCATAATGATCAAAGTGTTGCTATTTCAAAATGGTTAAGGCAAAGGATGCAAAGAAGTCAAGAGAAAGAGGTTGACCAGACAGTCGAATTGTAGGAAATCCTGAATCGAGTCAACCAATCACAAGAGAAAGGAAAAGCTAAGAAGTTTGCAAAGGTAACCGGAAGAGAATCCAGATCCAAAATCCTACAGTTTGCAACTCTAGCAGTTGATAAGACAAAGGATCAGATTACTCCGGATGAGTACAACGTGACAAAGTTTGATTTAGGTCATCCTCCTGAGAACAGGTTATGGAAGAATTTGATGATTCTGCACAGCCAGTGAAGGACAAGATGAGGAAACTAGAGGAGAAATATCAAAGGCAGAAAGGCGAGATCAAGGCCTTGTACGAGTAGATCAACAACTTATCTCTTCCGGTAAGGGAAGAAAGCTGAATCAATAGAGGGTATAGACAGGATCAAACGGATTGCTCAAGGTACAGAAGTTTGGATAGAGGGCATTCAGAGTGAGGCATATAAGTATGCTGAAGGCTTGGTTCAGATTCATGACAGAGCACTGGCCGTCCTTTCCAGAATACAATGCATGGACGATTCATGGGAGGATGAACGCATTTATCAAGATGAGGCAATCTCAGACTTGCAGGATTTAATGGAGACTCCAAGACAGATTTTGATTGATGGGGGTGGTTTTGGGGAAAGAGACATTTATGAGTTCCTTCATGGTATACCGCAGTGATCACAGCCAAGGAAATGTTTGAACATTTCACCAAGGAATCTACTCGGCTGAGGAAAGTAACAAAGAATATCAAGCAAGGGATCTCCAATACAATTGAGTCCTTGTTGTCACAGAGATTGGCGGACAATGAGATAACATTAGACTGCCTAAAAAGGACACTAGAGGAGTTTTTTCAGCTGAATTCCTTCGTAAGGGATGACTTTGAGAACTTCTCCATTTTCTCAAATGTCATGCATACAACTTAGGACTTGTTATCGGATTGGGAGGGCAGCTTGAGCAAATCTGAAAGGGCGATAGCGGTCATGGAATACAAATAGGAATCGGCGCCAAGTGTCAGTGTGGATGAGTTGGAGCTAGTGTTGGGCAAGTTCCAGGCATTCAAGCGGAAAAGTCAAAGATAGACTATTTCGGACAGAGATGCATTTAATGCATAGTGGGCATGTCGTGGGCATTTATTACCCACTACGAAGGTGGATTCCTTTTAATTGGTCAATGTTGTTAAATTTTGGATCAAATTTATATGGCTTTTAATTTTTCTTATATAACCTCAATATATGTAATATATTTAATCATTAGTGCAAGATACTTAGTAAACGTTTGTCTAAACCCACCACCGATCGGTGTTATGACAATTATAATGCACCCGTGTGATACGACTGCAGTCCGACTGTATTGGTTAACGCACGATACTTGGTATTCAATCGGTATTCATAACAACCAATATTAATCGGTTTCTTTGATCAATAGATACTGATATAAATTGGTATTTGTAACCAATATTAATTTGTTTCATTTATTTGATTTAAATGATATATAATATTATTTATTTCATCAAGTATAATATACAATGTATATGTATATTGATATATATAATAATATCATTATTATTATATATATTAATATGCATATATACAATGTAGAATAATATAGCAATATTATCAATTCAGATATTTATATAATGAATAATATGATGTCATTCAATCAAATCCATTTCAATAGTTAATTAGATTAATAATATGATAATACATTAATTTACTCAATTATGAATGTATGTAAATACATTAATATATATAATAATAATATCTATTATTATTATCATATATATTGATCTGCATAAGTTGATCTATTCTCATAATATTAATATCTCATTCATTTTATCTGATCGAAGCTACAAACATCAACACTCCCTCTTAGCCAGGGAAGATAAAATTCATCATCCAAGATAACATCACAAAGTTAATTGTGAAA
>MU225854.1:543675-559275 GCA_018584345.1 Thuja plicata | reverse complement strand
CAGCGGCTCACGGCTCCGGCTGCCACATCCAACCCGGCAATCCGCATAGCAATTGCTAACTTTTGTCCCATCTCCAGCATCGTATCCCCAACCTCAGAGATCTCCACCATGAATGCTCCCATGGCGACTAGCTCACTCTTGGTCTCCTCAGAAGTAGCCTCTGACTGTGGTGGGGTCAGACCCTTTGGCCCCGCATCCTCACCTTCAACTGAAACATGTTGAGTGCCTCCACCGCACTCCTCAAGGTCAACTACCTCGGCATCTAATGGCGGCAACTGTCTGTGTCTCGACGGGGACTGAGGGGGTCCAATGAGCTGCATAGGGACCAACTGGAACTGGTTGAGCCATGCATCTACTACATCGGGAGCAACTCCCAACGCGGTTGACTCCACCCCTGCCTCCAAGATCTGTGTCTCTCCAAGACTCATAGCATCTCCTACTACTTGTCCCTCCGACTGACCCTTCATGGGTACTATATCCATGAGGGGCTCTACTGGCTGTGCTAGCTCCACGGGCTCTGAGGGTGGCTGAACCCGGGGAGGGGAGAGAGTAATTGAGGCATGCAACTGGCCAAACCCTGGTACCGGTATGTCAGCAGATGTCGACACGCTCCCAGACAGGATTGAAGGCGTAAATAAAACTCTCTCCTCTGAGGGGGCTCGTGGAGTAGAGGCCACATGCCCAGATTTGTCAACCATGCGAAAACTATCACTCCCGCTCACCCTCAATGACTCCTCTGATTCCTCCACACTATCACTGCACATACCATCGTCGCCCTCAAACTCGGATGCAACTGTTGGGGACTTCCTCTTTTGTCCGAACTGTGAGCCCCCCGTATCCAAGTGTCGCCAGTAGAAAATTGGGGGCTCGCCAGGGGCCAAGGCGGCCTACGGCTGAACTTCCAATTTGTCTGTAGGAATCTGCTGTCGGGTGGCCTCCAGGAAGAAGCCAATGGCATAGTGAGGCATATAAAATGTCTTACACTGTAACGTAAGGAACTCGTACATGCGCTCGGCCAAGAGTGTTGCCCAATCATATACGATTCCATTCCAAATACCGTTCATGAGTAAAATCTGGGGAATGGCAATGTCTGAAGCTCGACTAGATCCTGTCAACCTGCTCTTCACAACATCCATAATTGCACATCATTCCCCTGGTGCTACGAAGGTCTTTTTAATACCACAACCCTTAGAGGCCGAAACAATGGAGTCCATCTCCGCAGGTGACAATGCCTTCGAAACCAAAGATATCCATTTCACTTTTTCATCCCTGTCCATCTTCGGTTTTGTGGCTACCTTTTTCCCATGTCTACTAGGAATACCAAAAACCCTCGTAAAATCAATAGCAGCGAACGCGACGGTGATCAGGTGGCCCCGGTAGTCGAAGGTACTCGTCCGGCTGAATCTATCAAAGGTGTCAATCATGATCCTGAGAGCTCCCTCGTATTCCCGGATACTGAAAACTGGCATCTGAATGGCCCAATGTACCTCGGCCCTACAGAGCTGCCCCTTCATGAAATTATCATCCGACGTGTCTTGCCACCATTGTCTGCACTCGATTCCATTTAGTCCCTCAAATGTCACTGTCTGTGGAGTGATTGCAGCTTCCTGAGTCGACGTGTGAGCCCTAGGCCTCAGTTTCTCCTTGCCTGCAACTTTGACTGCAAAAGGCACCACCCGTTTGTCCTTCTCCATGGCTGTGCTTGGCGCCTGCAATTGTTTCCTCCAGTTTAATTTTTTCCTTCCTCCTTCCATTTAACCGTTTCTCTCCGCTTGTCTTCTTGTTTAAAATTATAACCGTTTGCAAATCCCTAACTGTCTAGCGGTACGGTACTTTTTCTTTTACTTCTACTGGTCATACGGTCGTACGACCTTAAATGCTCGGCTTGTGTTTTCGTTCCTTGATTGCAACCTCCAGGGGAAGCCGCGCGGCCTGCTGCTCACAACTCCTGCCCTTTGCCTGCAGATGGTCGTACAGTAGTACAACTGTATCCCTCTAGGTACTTTATAAACTGCACTTTATGTGTTGTATTGCTCTGAAATTCGTACGGTACTTTATAAACTCTCCATGTCTTATGTCCGTACAGTTTATTTTATGGTTGCAACAGTGCTGGTCGTACAGCCTTTATGGCTGGAACTTGTCGTCGCCATTCATTCCTCCAATCCGTACGGGTGCAGCAACCACAATTCAAGACTAGCGAGAAGGGCCCATTGTAGTAGGTGTGCGTGCCCGAAGCTCAAGAAGGTGCTTAGTCCTGTGTTTTAGATCACGCTCCGCCAGCAACTGGCATTCCCGCATAGTCTTCACCATGAAAGCCGCCTCCAAGAGCTGCTTATCCTACTACAACGGGCCCTTCATCAGGACGCTCCTTCCGCCTCCTACTTCTGCTTTGGACTCCGAGGATGATGCCAGGTCCTCACTAACCAGTTGTGTCCTTAGATCAACGGTGAATCTCCGACCACTTTTTTCTATGGAAAGGGAGTTTCTCTTCCATTCATGTTTGACCTTAGCCTCTACTAGCCATCCTCTTCCCAGAATGGCATCATACCCTTTTCTTTCCAAAGGAATCCCTATAAAGTCCAACACAAATGGTTGGGTACCGATCATTACTTGTTGTGCCATTGACGTACCAATGGGATTAATCCCGTGCTGGTCTGCTCCGAGGAGTTGGAAGGTCGGCGGCCATAACGTAGGTTTCCCCAATCTTTTCCAAGTTTCCTCCGCTAACACGTTGACCCCGGACCCTCTGTCTACTATAGTGTTAGTTAAGACCGCTCCAAGAATTCCCATCTCTACTACAGTCGGATGCCTTCTTGTGTTAAGCGCCAACACAATTGGGTCCTAAGAGGATCCGAGAGAGTCTTCCTTCCCGAGAGAGTTTTTCTTCCCGCTCCTTGTTTCCCTCATTTTCGGCTCCCTCGTCGTCATTGTATTTAGAAGGGTCGTACTCAAGTGGGGTATAGCAACAAGGAGGTCTTTGAATTTCACTAGAATTTTCGTGTGCAGCATTTGCAGAATTATGCTTTGTTCTAGGTTGCTTTTCAAGGAGGTACTCGCCTTCCCATGCACTTCCCTCCTTTTGTTAGCCAATTCCTTTTCTATGGCAGCTTTAGCTTCTTGTAGCTGCTCCTCTGTCTCAGGATTGGAGTATAGATTCTTCTTTGCTTGTCCACGGGTTAGCACCAGTATTTCCTCTTCTGCGATGCTTAGGTAGTTCACCCTAGGCTTAGGACACTTAATGTCATCGTGGTCTCCTAGACCACACCATCTACAGAGAAATTGTGGTGCTTCCTTCGGGCATTCTCTCGCGAAATGTCCCCACTGACTACATGTATGGCATTGTATCATAGGTCAGCCGGTGGTGTCATACTGAAGGCGACTCCGGCCTCCTCCATTATTATTGTTGTTTATGTTACCCCTTCCCCCTCGCCTGTTGTTCCAGAAGCCACCAGACGATGTCGTGATGTTGTTTTGGTTGTTTGTGCCTGTTCCTAAAGCGGATGCCTCCTGCGTTAATAGCACCTGGTGGCTTCGAGATTTCATATTGTATGGACATTCCCTCGTGGAATGCCCCGTGATCTGGCAGATGTCACAAAACTGTTTCCTCAGACATGCTCCCTTCGTGTGACCCTCCTCCCTACAGTCGATACACCATAGGTCGGCTTCGTTGCTCTTACTTGTGCTCCCCTTCATAGTAGTTTTGAATTCTCTCATCACCCTAATCATATCCTTCTAAAGGGCTTGTACCTTTTTATTTGCTTCTTCGTCGCTGCCTCCATCAGAGGAGTCGTCGTCATCAGAGGATCTAGTCTTCTTCTTTTTGGAGGTCTTGTTCTCGCTCTCCAAATCCATGGCTCTGTTGTAGGCATCATCGTAGGAGGCTGGTGGGACCACCTTCATCTTCCTTCAGAGGGTGGGCTTCAACCCTTCGATGAACCATCGTTTCTTAAGTCCGTCGGCCGGTTGGCTCTCCATTTTCCCCACCAACTCCTTTAGCCTCCGTCCATAGCCTCGCACGGTTTCCCCCTTTCCTTGTTTTGTTGTGTAAATCTTCGCCACTATCTCATTATCATCTCTTAGCAATCTGAACTCAGTCTGGAATTCCTTCTTCAGATTTGCCCATGTAGCAATCTTTGTCTCATCCACGTCTGAGAACCAATCGATAGCCACTCCTCGCAACGTTGTTGGGAACTGCTTTACCCATTTGTCAGCGTCCGTCACCCCATTGGCCGCCCAAATTGTTTCACAGGTCCTACAATGTCGGGTTGGGTCTTCCTGACCGTCCCCCGTGAACTTGGGCAACTTCGTCTTTTGTGCCATGTTCACTTTTACTGGTGGTGGCGGTGGTACAAGTTGTGTCGCGGTCTGTGTTACTCCCTGCACTACAGGTTGTGTCGGTATCTGGGAAGTGTTTGGTACCTCACCACTTGATGTCCCCGAACTGCTGGGAGTGTCAAAGCCTGGTAGGCTACTGTGATCCCCGTGCCCCTCTATTACTCTGATACTCTTGGCGACAGCGGTATCGTAAGCCTCCCTACACACGGCTTCTTCTCTCTCCTTCCTTCAGGCTTCTTCTATCCGTGGGGTTAAGGTTAGACTTCCCAACAAGATTCTTGTTTCTTCTAACAACTCTTCGTCACACCCACCGTCCTGGTGGCTAGATTCCCCCACACCCACGCCTTCACTTCCTCCCTTCGGTAGTCCCTCGGCGCGTCGTCGGAATCTTTCCCTTCTCTCGGCTTGTTGTTGTGCGAGTATAGCTTTTCTAGCGGCTTGCTCCCCTTCAAGTTCCTTCAGTAAATTTCTATTTTTGTTTAACTAATTTGGCATAAAAGCTTGCCTACTTATCCCAAAAGAAAATTAATCAACACATCATATGAAAAAGAACACTTTTATTTATTATTCTTTGGTTACATTCTATGCCACTGTAGGGACATAGTCATGACACTGTGTTCTTATGTAACATCTTTCATTCATGCCTCTCGGTGACTATCGCCATCTTTACCCTCGTTGCGTCAATGGTACTCCTCCAGAATCCTTTGTCGGCGCTACTCTCCTTCAATGTCCTCCCGACAGGGCCTCTGCACCAAGGATGCTTGAGCCAACAGCCGTGGTAGGTTATGCAATAGTTTGTTTGTCGCGGGGCTTACGTTTAGTGCATCCCACACGATACCCTCAGAGACTTGTTCCCATGCCACCGCCCTCCGTACAAAGGTCTCGATGGCAGCCTGGAATAAAATGCTGAAGTCTATCGCCAGGGCATGCTCTCCCTCAAAAATTTATGTAACTCCATTTTCATTGGTCGCTATGTTTTCCTCAAAAAGTATACCCATTATCCACGTGCTCCATTTACCTCCGGTCACTATCCAGATTCGATTCGGCAAAGACTCCAAATGTTTGCCCTCATGGGTAAACTGAATCGAACAGATACATATAAAGTAAAGTATTCAAGAGAGAAAGTATAACAGCATTTTATTCATAAATTCATCACTTAAGTACAAAGGTATTTTCCTGTAGCTTCCCCCCCTCTCTTCTGTCGAGAGACTAATACATATAGGTACCGAACGGGTGCGAGGCAAACCGTCGCACCCGTTAACTACCTTCGGTACATAACTATCTAACTGCCATAATGCCCGACAACATATTATTCATTATGTGTGTGTGTGTGTGTGTGTGTGTGTGTGTATGCATCAGAGTTTTGTGACTCACCCGAACTCGTCGAGCCTTCGCAAGTCACAAGCCAGGTGACCCTCGGCAAGTCTAGGGGATCCCGACTTGGACTTGGTTGAGTCTCAACAAGAGTCGCTGAATTTCGGTGACTCGCTAGACTCGCCAATTTGGAGCAAGTCCCGATGGAGAGACTCATTGGGCAGCAGCATATGATAAAGTAACAAAAAAAATTAAATACGCACTTGAAACTTTGTTTTTTTTTTCTTTACTTGTATTTCTTCTACAACCTTAAAAGTCATTTCATTTCATCTTGTTGGCAAAATAGGAAGAGAAAAGAGATTGTGAGGGAAAATACGAGTACATTGTAGGGCAACCGGCAAGGAGAGAAAGCAAAATCCCATCATCAAATTGCATTTGTGCAGCTACATTCACACATTTTGGGCATCAAGAGGTGTCAGAGTTAGATTGAAAGGAGTTTTCATTTGATTTTAAGTCTGATTGAAGGGGTAAGATTGGATTTTTTTGGGTTTCTCATGTTTGTAAACCAAAAATTGCATTGTTGTTTTGCATTTCAATTCTTTTCCATATTTTATTTTAATACATCAAAGAAAAAGCAAAGCTTGCATTTTTTTTGAAACAAAGTTACAAACCCTACGTTTTGTTTAATAATTATAAATGACAATTCACATAAGTTAATTTTTTTGTAAAATGTGTTATTGCAGCACTCTTGAGCAGTTCAAATCATTTTTTTTACAATATTTACACCTAGTATCCCAATTAGAAAAGACCCTGCTTGGAAACATTGGGTTATTGAACCTGGGCAAAAGAGAGGAGAGACAAAATGTCATTATTGCAAAACAACTTTTCATGGAGGCATTAATAGATTGAAGTATCATCTTGCATGCATTCCCATCCATGAATTTGTTATATGTGATCTCGCACCTGTTGAAGTTGTTTGAGAGGTGAGGGTGTAATTAGAAACTTTTGAGATGCAAAAAGAAATGAAAAAGAGGCAAAGGGAGAACTTGGCAACCATTGGTGTTGTTGGAGAGGCTTCTTCTATGCCTCCATTTCGTCCTAGTGCTAGTGTTGGTGCTAGTGATAGTAGCGGTGAGAGTGTTAGCCTTGGTCCTAGAATTCACAACTTTGCTACACACTACTCCTTCCTATTGTGAGGTCTCACACCATCACCCCATCGCATGGGGGACCCCTTGTTGGACTTCTCTCCTGAAGCTTCGCGAGATAAGTTAGAGCGATTTGTGAAGGTGTTGTGAGGTTTTCACACCATCGTCCCATTGCAAATGAGAACCCCCCTTTTTCGCTTTAGCGGTAAGAGTGGTAGTCTTTGGCAGTAGCATTTTTTTAAGCCTCTAGGTGAAAGATTTGAAGCTTGGGGATTTGAGGTTTGTCTTGCCTTCAATCGGTGTTTTTCAACACCATGGGTGGATTTGGATCATTTTGATGATTATGGAAATTTTGTTGTCTTCCACCCTTAGTGGCCTCTTCCTTGGCTTGAGGTTGGTATTTTGATGGTGATTTGGATTTTGAATAATGATAGATCAACTTCAATTTTGGTTTTTTCAAAATTGGAGATAATTGGCGACTTTCAGATTTTTGGACGTAAGAGATGGAGATATTGAACGTCAACAATAGTGATTTGCAAGATCAAAATTTTGGCTGAGTCTGGTAATTTTCTAAGAATGGCGATTTTGCAAATCCAAATTAAAGATTTGGATTATTGGATTGATCTTGTGATGATGACTAAATTCTGGAAATTTTCAAGCTTAAATGTGAAATCAGATTTTCTAAGTTGGAGAATTTTGGTCTCCCATTGGTATTTTCGGCTAGCAGGCTCTTGCAAGTTTTAATTTTTGGCAAGCCCACCCATGCAAATTTCTAATTTCTGGCGTGGCAGTTCATACAAGTTGTAATTCCTGGCATGGTGGTTATGCCGTTTTTCGACATGATGGTTATGACATGATTTTGAGGGTTGAAATTGTAACTTGCAATTTTTTGGTAAATTTGAGCTTTGAGTGAGAAAATCGATCTTGGATGGAAATTTGGAATTAATTTTGAAATTCGTCGAAGTCTGGAATTTGTGGCGTGGTGGTCGTGTCAAGTTTTGATTTCTGGCGAACTAGTCCTTACAATTTTTTATTTTCAACGAGCTCACCCTTGCACATTTTCATCAACATGACCACCTCACCTTTAATTTATGGCAGGCCTTTTAGTGCAAACTTTAATTTATGGCAGGCCACCTCTTACAAGATTTATTTTTTGGCGAGCCCACCCTTGCAAATTTTGGCATCATGACCACTTCATCTTGGAAACTTGGCAAGGTGCTTGTTGCAAATTTTCAATTTTGGCATAAGGTGGTGGAATTATTATGTTTGGTGAAATAAATTTTTCCTAAGGCATTTTGGATGATTTAACTTTGGAGAGCAAATTTTGGAACTAAAAGGAGAAAATCTTGGACTTAAAGATTTGAGAAATTAATTTGGGAAGGGTGGTTGTGTCAATTTTTGTATCAACCACTTCGCCCAAATTCATTTATGGCATGCTAGTCCTCAAATCTTTTAAATTTGGGAAGGGTGGTTGTGTCGAAGTTTTGTATCAACTCCCTTGCCCAAATTCATTTCTGGCAAGGTGGTCCCTACAAGCCCTATTTTCAACAAGCTACCACTTACAAATTTTACTAAGGCAATGAAGACAAGTTTCAATTTTAGAGTGGGACCTCTTGCAAATTTGGACTAAGCAGTTTCGAATTTCACCAAGGCAACCTTAGCAAATTTCGACACAATCTCTATGCCAAGATGGCATTTTAGCTACATGGTGATGCAAGCATTGCTATTTTAATTTCGATTTTCCTTGCCAAGTGGTTGTTTTGCAAAATTCGGTGTCTTTTGGGCTCTATGATTGTTAAGTTCAAGGCCTTTCATGGCTTGTTGATGCAAAACTCGAGGAGAATTTTGGGGCTGCCCTTTGGCAAATTTCAATGCAACATTTTAAAGCCCCATGCTCGTAATTTCAATTTAATTTTGGGCTCCTAGTTGGTGCAAAGTTCGAAGCAATTCAAGGATAATCTGAATTTAAATTTTGGGCCCTCCCTTCTAGATTTTCGAACCAAATCGAGAGCCATTTAATTGGGGCCTATGCTATTTTAAAATCGATGTAAATTTGGCCCCTCACCTTTGCTTTTAATAATTTTGAATTGGACCAAAGGCATGCTTTGGAATTTAATTCTAAGGCCTTCAAGTCGGCCTAAGTGGTTGATCTTTCGATTGAATTTGAGTCCTCCATGGGATGCGATTTATTTAAATTTTCTCATCTCCCCATGCAAGTCGGCCCCTTTTGGCAAATTGGAAGGGTATTTAAAGATGAAGTTGAACCTCAATTCAACTTCAAATCAATCAAACAAGACAACAGCCTCTCTGATTTTTTTTATGCAGATCCATTTCTTCTCCAAGAGGATGTGAATTTGAGGGCTAAAGGGTGGTGATTTAAGGACTTTGTTCCCAGCTTTCCACTTCATGCAATCAGCAAGCCTGGTCTCTTTTTCATCATCTTTCTTCATGTGCAAGACTGGGCTTTAGGTGCAAATTTCTTCTTCTTGCTGGGCGTTTCAATGTGGCAAAATTCCCTGGGCTTTAATTCATGAGTTTCCAAATTTAGAGGGGTGTGAACTTGAGCTTTAAGGAGGTAAATTTGATTTTGTTGGTGGCTGATTGCATCTCAAACCTGGGCGTGATCACTCCATCTTCAAGATCCAGCAAGTCATCATGCTAATTTGCAAATCATTTCCAAATTTCGAAGGCTTGACATGATCATTGTTTTGAGGATGATTGAGAGCATTTCCTTACCCCATCTTCATTTCCAAATTGTCTTTTCCTGAGGGTTTACTTTCGTTTCCATTTTTGTGAGGTGAGTTTGCTGATTGCCATGATTTAGAGGAAGATTTGGACATGTATAGAACGCTGACCTGGGCTATTGCTTGCATCCTTATGACATATTTTATCATGCTTAACCCAGTCATTTGTTTGAATCTTGTTTGTTGATGTTGATTTGTTATGGACAGAATTTGAGGACTTGGGATCAAGGATTCGGTTGGAGCTTCACGATTTGGCATCACTTCCATATCCTCTAAAGTTGACTGATTTAGACCAAGGACCAGCAAGTTGTTTGTTTTGATTTTCAAATCTCAAGCTTCCAAGGTAAAGGGGGGTGTGAATTGTTGACACCTTGTAAGGTTCTAATTTTGGGATTTGGATTTGATTTTGTTGAGGGTCCTCCATTGATCGAAGTTCACCAACAAGGTGGTGAACTTCCCTTGGTTTCATGTTGTTTTCCTAGCTTAGTGTTTTTGTTTTCATTTCCTAATTGATTGATCAAACGAAGTAACAAACTAATTTCAACTAAGTTAACAATCAAATGCAAATCCTAAGCTAACTAGTTGGAAGGGCTAAATGAACATCAATTTGGCAATCAAGTAATTCAATGGTTAATCAGCGAACGATTCATGGCAAATTTAACTTGGTAATCAAAGGCTAGATCAATTGACAATCTAAGTTGGAATGATTCTAAGAGGAATGAATTGATAATCAAAGGATAAAATGAGCAAGTTAGTTGGATTGCAATATAACCACAATCTTAATCTTAATTCACTTGACTTAATCAAATTTTCGAGTTTTAATGGAAATATTTCATCAAATCATGTGGGACTATGATATGTTTTCTTGGCTCTTTGTAGGTTGGCAAGGAGAGGGTGCCAAGTTCGAGCTTGAGGAATTTGCGAAAGAAAGGAAGGGCAACCAGAGTGAAAGGTGGATATAAAGGAGAAAGGGATGAATCAAGATTCATCATTGGAACAACTTAGAAGATCTCAAGTGAGCGCTTCAAGCTCAAGTTCAAAGATCTCAAGTGGGAAGGAAGTTCACACCAAGTTATCAAAAGGCAAGTTAAAGGCAAGATGAAGATCAAGTTCAAGAGAGATGCAAGTTCAATGAAGTTTGAATCATGGCAATCAGAAAATTCAAATTTCAAGCACAGGCAATCACAGTGTGCCAAGTGTCCTATTTTCTCATTGGTTGAGAAAATCATTGTAATTTTCTTATTGGCCCATGATTTGGTGCCCTCATGTAATTGGTTGAAAAAATTAGGGTTTCTAGGGATGAATCTTGGCCCTTCGTTATAATTGGACATCTATAAAAGGCCAAGGTCTTCTCATTTGTAAGAGAATAGTTAGAAAGAGGTTAGCTAAGGAGCATTAGATTAGAGTAGGAGAGAAGTTAGATTAGAGTAGGTTAGCCAAGGGAGAGACTTGATCAAATTGTTGTTATGATGCTATTGAAGTAATGGATAATTCATTGTTGGTTCATCATAGTGAATTACTTAATATTGCTTTGAAGTGTTGCATGGTTTCTTCTATCTTTTACTTGGAGTAGATTTCATTTCTTGTTAGAAGTAGCTTAGTTGGATGAAAGCAATTGCGGATGTTTGCTTGTTTGACTCAAATATACTAGGTCACTAGCCTCCTTGTTGATTGTGAGAAAGCCTTGTGTGGTAAGCTAGTCATAGAACATCAAACCCTCTCTTGAACAAAGTCATCTCCCATGCTAAGCTTTGCAATTTGAGATCACGGAATGACTCCAAGGTTCCTTTAACTGTAAATACTCGCTCAATGAAATAATGTGATTTGTTGGTAATCACTTAGGGGGACTTACGCTATTCATTCAATGGATATCAACTTACTTGCACTTCTAAAGATTTGGCTTCACAATGTGCAATGAAAATATAGTTTTGTTTTTCCAATTTCCACTTCAACTTAAACTTCAGCTTAACTTCTACTTCTACTTCTAACTAGGAATGCAACAAAATCGCGGATGACCTGGACTCTACCAAGTGAAATCTTATCAGCGACCTCAACTTCACCTAGTGCAAGCTTATAAGGATCTCAAATGGTTTTCATATAAACACCTTCTCCTTAATCCAACTTGGAAATACAAACTAAGGATCCAATGCCAATGGAACTTAAGTGCAATGACAAACTTACCACACAAGGCTTCCTCGCTATCAGCAAGGAGGCTAGTGGCCTAGTATATTTGAGTAAAACAAGTAAACATCCACAATTGCTTTCATCCAACTAAGCTACTTCTAACAACACGAAATGAAATCTACTCCAAGTAAAAGATTGAAGAAACCATGAAACACTTCATAGCAATATTAAGTAATTCACCATAATGAACAAACAATGAATTATCCATTACTTCAATAGCATCATAACAACAATTTGATCAAGTCTCTCCCTTGGCTAACCTACTCTAATCTAACTTCTCTCATACTCTAATCTAATACTCATTTTTGCTAACCTCTGAATCTAACTCACTACAAATGAGAAGGTCTTGGCTTTTTATAGATGTCCAAATACAACAAAGGGTCAAGATTCATCCCTAGAAACCCTAATTAGGGTTGCCAAAATTTCAACCAATTACATGAGGGCACCAAATCATGGGCCAATAAGAAAATTACAATGATTCCTCAACCAATGAGAAAATAGGACACTTGGCACATTGTGATTGCTTGTGCTGTAAATTTGAATTTTCTGATTGCCATGATTTGAACTTGATTGAACTTGCATATCTCTTGAACTTGATCTTGTTAGGAATATGTTGGTTTACAGTTTGTCTACTTTAAATTTGATTTATATAATGACTCTTGAAAATACCCAATACTGGCTTTTGTAGAACAAAGAGTAACCACAGACTGGGTCAATGGTAGGAATTTATCAATGACCCCTGAATTGAAAGGTACAATATCCCTTATGTGAAAGATATGCAATGAATTTTGTCTTTCAGTTTTTAGGGGTATGCTCTTAACTGGAGAGCAAAAGAGGTTCAACCAAGTTGTTCAAAGCTTCAAACAACTCAGGCAATGAATGGGGATTTACTCAATAACATGCAATCTGAAATGCAAACTATCATGCAGTGCGGGATGAATGCAAACTACCATCTACCAACAGAGATGAAGAAAGGTGTAACAATGCAATTCCCGGATTGCTAAGATTGTGAAACTTCGACAATACCCAAATTATCTTGATCTCATTCTCTATTAACCTTCTTCCTAAATCCTTATGCAAGACCTAATCTATTGAACTAAGGTGTGCAATGAAATGAAAACAGAGTGCTTTTGCTGAAGATAATAAACATACAATCAACTGAATGAGAATAACAAAACCCAGTTCATTACTATTCATTCAATTTCCAGTATTAGCATCCTCATTCAAAACATTACACAACTAACTAAGATGAACGACAAAAATCAATTCAAACTCAGAGTCGCACACAGTAGTCCCAGCTACAGGGGTTTGCCCAAAGTAATTTTTGCCGATCTTATTTACTTTACAGAAATTTACATATATAGGTCTTCTCCAAAAATGACCCGTTTCAATAATGATTGCCTCTTTTCAATATTCCAAGAGGAACATTCTAATAATGAACCTGGTCGGTTACAAAAACTGACAAAGCTGACAAAATGCCAAAAATGGCTACAATATACAAAAGTTGGGAAGACGACACAGGTCAACAGATTCTATGCCTTCTTCTGTGTAACGGCTTTTCCTCTGTAAGCCTTCATTGTATCCGTTACCTTGCCCAAATCCTAAGCATTCGGAATGATTATATTGTCAGCTTGGATCATCCAAAAATCACGCATCTTTGTCAGTTCATCCAACCTGGCAATCCGGGATTGGAGCTTCTCCGATTCCTTTTTGATCACAGCATCTATTGCGGAGAGCTCACTGATTCTTGACACTTGCAAGTTAGCCGGATCCGCAATCTCATCTATGAAAGCAAGAAACTTAGCTTTCATTCGCTCTATATTCACCAACTTGTCGCTTCCGGAAACTTGAGATTCCGTGTGCAACACTTTCAAAAACTCAAACAGTTTATCAGTCTCCTTTTGCACTAACTTAACCATAGTCTTGAGTTCATTTGTTGATCTGTTTGAGTTTTCCACCACGAACTCCAGAGACTGTCTCCAGTGAAACAATGGCTCCTGTCCGGTCTTGAGGATACCAATGGAGATTGCAACACTAGTCTTCATATCAATCACCTCCTGCAAGGTGGCTAATTGCTTTGTCAATCCAGTGGATGCATTATAGATGGTCACCTGGTGTTTTGATGTTGTATCCTTCAATTTGTCTGCATCAAGTAGACGGTTCCCCAAATTCTCAATGACAATGGGGCCTTGAACCTTCATCGCCTCTATCCATGCTCTGCCAATTTGTCCAAACTGTCTCTCTTGCTGCAGCTTCAGTAGCAAGTTCTTATTCTCTTCCGCATTAGGGTCAAACTGAGCAGATGAAGTAGTGCCAAGAGCAGATTTAATATACTCAACTAGCTCCTTATTTTCAGACTTGAGGACTTCCTTGTCTACTCGGAGTTCTTCTAATCTATCCTCAATACGCTCATTGGTGGTTTTCCAAATACTCACCATTGAGTCATGCACTGGCACCCCTAGGTCCACAGTTTTAGACTAGAAATCTTGAGTTGAAAGCTCATGAAACTTTCCTTCTTTCTATGGCTCTGCAATTTCCATCAGCATATGCCCGGTTGTGGAATCATGGGAAAGGGCCGCCACGGACTTTTGCTTCTTTGCCTTCTTTGTCGGCGGCTGAGATGAGGTTGCCTTAAGGATCAGGTCCTTTGAAGAAATGGCCTCCTCATGTCGTTTCTTCTTCTTCTCAATGGTTTCCTCCAACCATGAGTCTGTGGATAGCACCTTGATTGCAGACTGAAGAGCTGTAGGATCAAACAGCTTTCGGGCCACTTGAGGAGTCCGCTTGTCATGTGGTGGAACAAGGAAGGAGGCAACCTTAGTCACCGAAAGGGCCAGAGTATTTACCGGTTGAGAGGAATCCTAACCATCCATGGGATTTGTGTCATCCAAGGTGATAGCTGGACTTGGTGAGGGAGGCTTGGTCACAAGCACCTCTTGTTCTTTCTTCTTTTCCTTTTCCTTATCTACTTCCTTCTCCTCTTCATTTCCAATGTTCGGGAGCGAACCATCTCCGTAGGTCGGAGTAATGGGAATATTCTTTTCCGGGGGCTGGTCACCTCCTTGCCCAGCAGATTGCGCTGCGCTTGCTGAAACTGATGGCGCCACAGAAGAAGTAACTGCTGAAGATGATTGCTCAGCTCCTAAAGCCGTTCCTCCGGATGAACATGCGCCAGAAGTTCTTTTTCGTTGCGCTCTGGTCCATTCTACCCACTTGTGGGTTCTCTTGATAATGCCTCTCATGAGAAGCTCCAATGAACCAATCACAGTGTTAACTTTGGATCAGATTTATGTCTTTTCAAATTTTCTCATATTAATCCAATATATAAATATATAATCTCAATATATATATAACATATATTTAATCACTACATATATATATATATTATTATTATATTATTATAATAACAGATATGTAAATATATATAATAGATTAATGTACTGCAGATTGGATAAGTGACTCGCATTATATTCTGTATATGCTTGTCTTCATTTGATAATAAGTCTATATATATGCAGAGACATGTTAATGAAGAGACATGTCTCCATACGTGGAGACATGTCTATTCATTAACATGTCTTACCACAACACTTAAATTTATTTTGACGCTAAACATATTCTGCGTAAACATAACACTAATAGCCAAACGTTGATTTATTTTCAACCATTAAGTCCAATGGTAATCGGTACACAGCTTACTATAACCACTCGGATTTCATTAGTGGTTTGACTGATTTCAAATCGGTATAACCGATACAACCGAAGTTAAATCGATGATAAACCATATCAATTCGATGATGATAAAAGCCGATAACAATCAACATCAATCGGTATTAATATTATTTATTTTATGAGTATTATATATTGTATATATATAT
>MU225854.1:529750-543590 GCA_018584345.1 Thuja plicata | reverse complement strand
TATATATTAATATGTATATATAATGTAGAATTCAATGATTGTTTATTTAGTTTAAATATATATATTAATATATATAATGTTCATTATTATAATATATATATTAATATTATTTATCATTTTATCTGATCAAAGTTATAAACATCAACACACAGGACCAGTTGGTGGAGAGGAAGAAATGGGCAACACCTTGATCTGGTTGTAGGATGAAGGGTGCATGAAGAGGCCGTCATCTGCAAGATCAGATACATCAACAGCATTATTATACATTGTAATTTCATCCAAAGTTAAACGGGACCACAATTTCTCCCGTGTCTGGTACTCATTAAAACACTCGGCCTAGAAATCTTCAATATCCGGGACATGTCTGTAGGCATGTCCGAGCTTCAGGTGGTCTCTAACAAAACCCATAGGATCATATTGAGGCCTAAGAACCTCATAATCAAGCAGCTTGATCTTATCCTCAAAACTCTTTACTAAATTCCGGGCATCAGATCTGGACGCATAGGAATACGGACCAACCACCACGGGGAAGGAAATTCCGGCGATCTTCTTCACAGTTGAACACAAGGTGTTCACTTCCACTATCTGTCGGCAAAGCTCCACCAAGACCACCTTATCTTCAGGATACTGGGGCAGTCTCTTAGGGAATCCGGAGATGGCTCCTATCCAAAAATAAGAGAAACTTGGGAATTGGATGAAAGAGCATCCATACTGACTAATTGCCGAGATGGCCTCTGGCGAGAATCTTCTTTCTGGGCAACCTTGAAGTTCCCAACATATTCTCATTGTGAATGCATCATTCACAGCAGTATATTCCTCAAAGCTCCAATGCAATTGTAGATTCGGGTAGAACTCATATATTTTGGTGTTGTCGAAATTCTGGATTGCTGGTAAGCCGGGCCACAGGTGCTGAGTCGCCAGAGCATAGATCAAGTAAGAAGACATGTAGAACTGTTTGAATCCTTGACAAGAACTCATCCAGGATGCTAGCTTCTCACACAGGATTTCTACCCAATCAATGAACATATTTTCTGCACAGACAGCTTGAACAAGAAAGAAATTATGTTCAACGAGATCCAAGATCTCGGGTTTTCCATCCAATCTGGTCAACAGGGCCAGAATATCAACAATTTCCCTCTTTAGGGTTGTTCCGAAGAGAGTTTTCGGCATCTTACTTTTCTTTGATCGAGGGGTCTGGAACCAGGTCTTCTGCATGTCTTCCCTCCTTAGAGTCTTCTTTTCATTGAACATAGATGCAGATGAACCGAAGTTAATATCGCAATATACGTCTTTCGCCAGAATTCCGAAAGCGGATTGGATGAGGGCTTTATCAATCATTAGCAAAATAAACTAATCTGGGAACAGGATTTGCTTTGTCGTTGGGGTATTTCTCTATACATTCTCTGATGAGCTCAGGAGCTTGAACTACCATTGGAAACCCTGCAGCTTCTGCCAGACCACTGTCCTTAAGCTTCTGTGTAATAGGGTGAACTGGATGAGAATTCAATCTTCTGTGCAAATCTCCGAGATCAAAGAATCTTAGAGATGTGTTGGAAACTTCTTTCAATTCACTTTCAATACCAATTAATCTGTCGTAACCAAAAGCTTTAACAGCCATTTACTGTAACACTGAGAACATGAGTGAAGACAAATGGCTTGCTAATCAAAAACGGTGAGCAGCAAACGATGGCGAATGCTGAAGAAATAGCTGCTAAGATCCGAACGTTGGCGCCACACGAATGACATTAAGGTGACCTAACGGACGCAACGGCAGGATTAGCATTTAATTTTTCATAATCAACGGTTATTTGAAATTCCGGTTTCGGAGAAAATAACGGCCTCAAAATCCTCAAACTTACACTTAACTTTATGTTCATTAACTGCTTGCTGAAACAAATCTTTAGTCTTGCGGAAAGAGAACATACTTTCCTTCCGATGCCGAAATGAATGAACATTAGACCATTTTACCCTGTGCGGAAAAAGAATATAAGAGAATACTTTTCCCGTAAGCCTATTCCCTTTATTTCGGAAAAGTATTCCGACGGCTTCACCTTTTATCCTTTGCACACTTAAACAACTTCTTTTCCGTCGGGAGCACTTAACTTCTTATTTGCTCTTTTCACTTGTGTTGGGGTTGCGCCTTTGCGACCAACTTTTCCGGACGCTGCATGATCACCGCCACCATTCCGCAACTTGATATCTCCAAGAGTTGAAAAAGTCTTTTTACGAACAAAAGCTTTATCAATCACTTATATAAAACATATGTTTATCTTTCGGAAAAACATATTGAGCATTACAGATCCGAGGGTGACTACTTCTCATTCGAGAGACGCTATGACACTCTTTTCCCGACATACCTAGATCACCTAAACACCGGATAAAGCAGAAAGATTGAAAACCCGCTAGGCTCAAATAGGCAGGGCAAATAATTTATCTGATAAGCACATTAGGGGAAGGTTTCAAGATGAATGAGAAGTAGGTCACCAAAGAACAATTTTACCCCCTAGGACCTAAAGACCCTTAAACTAAAATTTGGCAACAACTGGCTCCGACTGGGGACTTAGACATGCCAATGTCTGAGAAGGGACCCAGAGTCTCTGGTTTCGCACAACAAGACCGGCAGGAAAAACAACGGGCAGACTAAACTAAAACACACAACAGGAAAGGAAACAAAACTAAACTAAGACTAAGAAAGCAAGAAAAACGCAAAGCAAACCTACCTACACTAACACTAACCTGCAAGGATGACCTGCTTTCACTTGAGTATTTGGTAGAGTTTCAGATCCTAGCCATTGTAGGAGAATGGCAGAATCTCTCCAAAAGGATATGCTAGAATAAAGGAGTAATTCTAGTTCACCTGTATAATCTTGAATGGTCCTTTCCAAAGCGAGTCGAACTTATGATGCTTTCCTTTGGACTCGCGCCTTTTATCCCACAGTAGGACCAAGTCACCTTGCATAAACTTTCTTGGTCCGGCCTTCTTATCAAAGAATGTTTTCACTCTCCTCTGATGATCAGTGATGTGGTCAACAAGATTTTCCCGTTCTTCCTCCAATTTGGTCAGATACATGATTTGTTTCTCCAGGCCATTCTGGAAAACTGGATCTTCAATTACCTGTTGCAGCCTGCAAATGGATAACTCCAGTGGAAGTGGGAGACTAGGTTCAATTCCGTAAACCAGCTCAAAAGGGGAGATCCCGATAGCTCGTTTAGGTGTTATCCTATCCGCCCATAGAGCTTCATGCAATTTCTTGTCCCAATCCTTTTGACTCTCTGAAACTAGTTTCTTCATTATGTTAATCAGGTTCTTGTTGCTTGACTCAGCCTGACCATTTCCCTGAGGGAAATAATCGGATGAGTGACTAAGATGGATATTGTTGTTGTAGCAGAACTCTGTAATCTCCGAAGAAGAGAAATATGGGGCATTGTCCATCACTAGCTTGAATGGCACTCCAAACCTTACCAAGATATTCTCCTTGATAAACTCGCAGACCACCTCAGATGTGGTTTTCTTGGTAGGCTTAGCCTCAACCCACTTGGTAAAGTAATCCGTGGCGGTTATGACATATAGGTGACCTACAGAAGAGGGAGGATTTATCGGACCAATGAAATCAAGCCCCCATTGCTGAAAGGGACCCTCAAATACAACCAACTTTAATGGGAGAGCAGCCAACTGAGGCTTACTGGAAAACATACGACATTTATCACACTTGGCCACCCAATTGTAGGAATCTTTAAACATGTCGGGCCAGTAGTAACACTGCCTCAAGATTTTATATGCAGTGACTGTGGACGAGAAGTGTCCACCACACGCCTCATTATGGAAAGCCTGGAGCAATCTCTCTTGTTGTGACCTGTCCACACACCTTAAGAAGGTTCCATCTATTGCCCTCTTATATAACTGGTCATCATAAATGACATACTTGGTTGCTTTGGTCTTCAAATCTCTTCTCTGTTTGTATGTCAATCCTTCCGGGCAATCTCCATAAGTAAGGAAATAGGCGATGTTTGAAAACCAAGGATCAAGAAGACTAACCATTAACACCTTTAGAGAATCCTCCTCTTGAGCTATTTCCTAATTTTCTGCCATTATTTTACACAAGCCGTTTCCTTTGACCAGCTTCGTTGGCTTGAGTTCAATATCATACTCTTGTACCTTTGCTATCCATGCACCTCTAGTATTACATCCTATTTCTTGTTGTGTCACAAAGCTCTTAACAGCAGAATCAAGAATATAAATAACAGAATGGGAATGTAATACATAGAATCTAAAATTCTTTAGTGCCCTTACCACCGCATATGCATGCTTCTCCATTTGAGAATATCTCAGTTCATGATCCTTGAGCGGAGTGCTCATGAATGCAATAGGCGCCTGAATTCCTTCATTGTTCTCTTGCATCAGGATAGCAGACAATGTATGGGTTGATGCGTAACAGTACAATATGAACTCCTTGGTATAATTCGGATGCACCAACACAGGTGTTCTGGCTATAGCGTGCTTGATTAAATCAAAGGCCTTCTTTCCAAAATCATTCCACTTGAAACTTTGACTACCCTTCATCATATCAATTATGCATTTCGTAATCTCGGAAAAGTTAGGGACGAACCACCTGAGAAAGTTTACCTGCCCAAAGAACGATCTTGTTCCGGATTTGCTTGCCGGCAGGTTCAATTGCTGGATGGCCTTCACGCGCTCAGGGTCAATTCAGATTCCTTCGTGGGAAACAATATGACCGAGCAGTCTACCTTCGGTGACACAGAAAACAGACTTCTTGGGGTTAAGGGAGATGCCATGGCCTCTGCATCTTTTTAGCACTTTCTCAAGATCTCTTAAATGATCTTCTCTCTTCTTAGAGAAGACTATTAAATCATCCAAGTATATAACTATTATTCTATCCCGGAGGTCCGCAAATGAAGAGTTCATTGCCCTCTGGAAGGTAGCTCCAACATTGATAAGCCCGAAGGGCATTCTATTGTAAGCAAACGTTCCCCAAGGAGTGGTGAACGCTGTCTTATACTTATCTTCCGGGTCCACCTCAATCTGGTTAAAACTCGAGAATCCGTCCAACATGGACATCATTTCGGATCCAGCAACTGTTTGCAGTATATGATCCATGTTGGGTAAGGCGTAATTATCCTTCAAAGAAGCCTGGTTCAGATTCCGGAAATCTACACAAATTCTGATTTCTCCGTTCTTCCGGACGGGCACGATGTTGGCTATCCATGTCGAGTGATGTATGGGGTAGATAATTTTCGCCTCCAACATCTTGTGAACTTCCCTGAAAATGGCAACTGAAACCTTAAGATTGTAGTTTCGTTGCTTCTGCCGGAAAGGGACAGCTTCAGGTTTGAGAGGGATCGTGTGCTTGAAGAGTCCATTCCGGAAAGTTTTGAGGTCTTCATAGCCCCAAGCAAACACATCCTTATACTGGGAGAGTAGGTGTTTAGCCTTTTCTCTTTCCTTTTTTGTGCAACAACTGCCAATATTTATCATCTTAGGTTTATTTTCAATGCCTATGTTCATTCCCTTGAAATCCCCTGAGGTACCACCTTTCCTATCTCTTTCTTTTCTAATATATGCATTGTGTCTATCAAAAAGTTTTTCAAGGGAGATTAGGTGTCGAGGAATTTTGTTACCTTTTAACTGTTCTTCTCCAAGCTCTAACTCCTTGCTGTCTGGAGAGAGATCCTTGCAGGTACTAGAGCTTCCTTCAAAATATTGATCACTGAACTGATCCGATCCTTCTATGAAAGCTTGTATCTGCTTGTCACTGATGAAGCCTTGCCAGATTTCCACATTATCTGGAACATTCGGCCTGAAGAGAACTTCAACTTTGTATTGCTTATCTCCTATTTCCAGATGTGGGAGGAGAAGTGAAGCTGAGGCGGCCAACAAATCTGCTCTAGTGTTCTTTTCTCTTGGAACAGCCTGGATTGAAAAGGCATCAAAGTCCTCTATCTCGTCCCAGACTCTCTTCCTATAACTCCGCAATCTCGCATTTTTCACTGCGTACTGCGCTCGAACCTGCCTCACTATCAACTTTGCATCACCGAGTGCTTTAAGGATTTTCACCCCCCTTTGCTTCGCACCAACAATGCCTAGCAACAGAGCTTCATATTCCGCCGTGTTATTAGTGTTCTTAAACTGCAATTTATAAGAAAGTTGTATCATGTCTCCTTCCGGGCGAATAAGAACTACGCCAGCCCCCGATCCTGCAGTAGCACAACTGCCGTCGAACTCTAGGGTCCAGATATCCTGACTATTAGTAATTTTCGGCATTTCATCTTGATGTTCGAAATCTGAAAACAGCATATAATTGCCGAATTCCATCTCCTAGTAGAGGATTTGTGCCTTAGGGTCATCAAACTTCATTACTGTGAATTTGGCTTTTTCCTCGAACTCCAGCTTTATTTTCTTAGTACCCACCGGGATTATAGCATGGACCAGTCCATCTTGATTTCTCCACCTATGTCTCTGCAAAAGCATCTGCTTAGAAGCATACCGTAGTTGGCCGAAATATCGGCTACCAAGATGGTTAGCTTCATCCTCTTTGCAGGGTGTGCGGCCAATGCAACTTGTGCATCCTTTACCTGACCTAGGAGTGGAACCTGTGTAGCATCCATTGAATAACAGTGGCCAAAGGTTTTAGTAAGGGTCAATCCAAGGGCTTTAGCAACGGAGGCGGGCATGACATTATCGGAGGCTCCAGAGTCAATAATACAGTTGCTTAGTTTATGACCATTAACAAAAAGGGAGACATAGAACGGGTCAGGCTTCTGGCCTGGAGCAGTGGCTAAAATTGAAGAATCTTCTTCTTGAAAGAGCAAGGGAAGGATGGGTTCTTCATCGTTTAAAGGGGCACTACTAGGAGGTTCATCACTAACAGTAGAATTTATATTAGGCTGCATTCTGGAATTAGCATCACTTTTACAGTAATCTACAAGCTTTTGAAGGTCAGTAGGATGAGTTTTTAAATATTCTAAGGGAGACACTTGGATACTAGCATCCTTGCAGTATTGAATTATATCAAAGGAAGACAGAGACTTACCATTTGTTTCGGACTTCGAGTGATCCTTCTTCCAAGATGAAGTAGAAGCTCCGGGTGCACCAGCTGAAGGACCAAGTGCAATGTTCCGGGGAGGAAAAGAGTTTCCCGGATTTTTGTCTCTCTGACTTCTTGTTGCCACTGCCATTTGAATTCCATCCATGGTGGCAAAGCAATCACCTCCGACTTCGGAATCAGATTCATACTCCAAAAAGAAATTACCGCAGTCGCCATGGGGAGCAGAATCTTCTTCACTTTCAAGATATTCAATAGTCAGCTCATTGCTTGAAGCTAGTTGTCTGTATCTATTCATCTCCGGATAACTATTACCATCATGGTCAGCTCTTAGATGAAAAATGCACATATTATGCTTTTTAGCTGCCTCACTGGCGAGCTTTTGCTGAGCCGGTGGCAACTGCAACTGTTTACCTTCATGTTGTTTTCTAGGAATATCCTGGTAAGGTTGCTGGAAGGATGGGGTAGACTTTCCCATTTGTAACTTAAGGGCAATCATCTCATTAGACAATTTCTGAAGCATTGCCTCGGTATTTCCGGTTACACCGGAAATAGAACTTGTGGAGGCACCACTCTGCACTTCTCGCTTCCATTTCCCAGCTGCTATGAGGTCATCCTCTAACTCGATTGCTAGAGTCTGAGCGGCTTGCAGATTAGCCACATGCGCTCATCTGATTTGGAAACTTATGTCAAGAGGCATGGAACTAATAAAGAACATCTTTTGGTTGTCAACTGTAGGCCTGCTAGCAGCGGGGATCCTGTTAGCCAGCTTGTTAAACCTTGCAATAAAATCCCTCATAGGAACACTAGGTTCTTTCTTTATCTGAGTGAGCTGAGTCAGAAGTGTATGCTCATCTACTGTACTTTTATAGCGGGCTTCAAAGCAGTTCTTCATATCATTCCAACTAGTTATGCATCTCGTAGGGAGATGTTGAAACCAGTCAGCAGCATTTTCTATTAAAGTCTACAAACATTCTTACTGCCACGTCTTCATGCTGAGGGTTTACAATGCTGCATGCGGCGAAGAAGGCTGCAATATGCTCATCAGCGGATGCTTTCCCATCTCCATTGAACTTGGGAAAGTTCTTTCGGGAAGCTTGAGGTAAGTCGTTATTAGCTCCTAGCTGAAGAGGCCCAATGGCATTACCCCAAGGGACAGCCATTGAAACAAGGAGGGTTACTGGCACAGCCTGAAAATTTATATTGGTAGGAGCAACTACTCCGTGAAGAGTAAGGGCGTTACACAATAACGGGGTAGTATTGCGGACGACAGGAGGTATAGAAGAATGGCTACGAATCCGGGAAACAGGGCGTGGCGGTGGCAAGAGGTATAGAAGAATGGCTACGAATCCGGGAAACGGGGCATGGCGGTGGCAAGCGAGCACCACGGATACCTAGAAAGACAGGATCCCGGACATTGGTTCTTCCTCTTCTGAGAGGGTCTTCTAACAAAGGGAACTTAGCCTTCTGCAATTCTTCAAACACAGGATCTCTATGTCCCTCTCTCCGGACACTTCAGGTATACTTAGGATCCAGAGCTACCGAACCTGTTTACTACAGCTGTGTAGCTCTGAATCTTCTTTCACGTAACACTCCCTCCCAATATTCAACGTTGGCCTCTTCTCTTTCTGGCTCAAAGTTGATTCTTCTGTATTGGTCAAGGGACTTTTGGCTTCTCCAGGCAAGGATATTCAAATGGTTTATAATGTCGTCTTGCTCATCCTGGACGTAAAGATTATGTTGCTCTAGTGGGACTTGTCCTTCGTGAGGCAACACCATTTCTCCTTGAGAGTGATATGCATAATGTAGCATTAGGAATGCCAAATAGATAAGTTCTAAATCACTTAGTAAAGCCACAGACAGACTTACTAAACAAACTTAGAAAAACTAGGAGTTCTCCCCAGCAGAGTCGCCAAAAACTGTTGGTTTCCAATTTGTCTACTTTAAATTTGATTTATATGACTCTTGAAAATACCCAATACTGGCTTTTGTAGAACAAAAAGTAACCACAAACTGGGTCAATGGTAGGAATTTATCAATGACCCCTGAATTGAAAGGTACAGTATCCCTTATGTGAAAGATATGCAATGAATTTTGTCTTTCGGTTCTTAGGGGTATGCTCTTTAACCGGAGAGCAGAAGAGGTTCAACCAAGTTGTTCAAAGCTTCAAACAACTCAGGCAATGCATGGGGATTTACTCAATAACATGCAATCTAAAATGCAAACTATCATGCAGTGCGGGATGAATGCAAACTACCATCTACCAACAGAGATGAAGAAAGGTGTAACAATGCAATTCCTGGATTGCTAAGATTGTGAAACTTCGACAATACCCAGATTATCTTGATCTCATTCTCTATTAACCTTCTTCCTAAATCCTTATGCAAGACCTAATCTATTGAACTAAGGTGTGCAATGAAATGAAAACATAGTGCTTTTGCTGAAGATAGTAAACATACAATCGACTGAATGAGAATAACAAAACCCGGTTCATTACTATTCATTCAATTTCCAGTATTAGCATCCTCATTCAAAACATCACACAACTAACTAAGATGAACAACAAAAATCACTTCAAACTCAGAGTCGCACACAGTAGTCCCAGCTACAGGGGTTTGCCCAAAGTAATTTTTGCCGATCTTATTTACTTTACAGATTTTTACATATATAGGTCTTCTCTGAAAATGACCCGTTTCAATAATGATTGCCTCTTTTCAATATTCCGAGAGGAACATTCTAATAATAAACCTAGTCGGTTACAAAAACTGACAAAGCTAACAAAATGCCAAAAATGGCTACAATATACAAAAGTTGGGAAGACGACACAGGTCAATAGATTCTACGCCTTCTTCTGTGTAACGGCTTTTCCTCTGTAAGCCTTCATTGCATCTGTTACCTTGCCCAAATCCTGAGCATTCAGAATGATTATATTGTCATCTCGGATCATCCAAAAATCATGCATCTCTGTCAGTTCATCCAACCTGGCAATCCGGGATTGGAGCTTCTCCGATTCCTTTTTGATCACAGCATCTATCGCGGAGAGCTCACTGATTCTTGACACTTGGAAGTTAGTCGAATCTGCAATCTCATCTATGAAAGCAAGAAACTTAGCTTTCATTCACACTGTATTCACCAATTTGTCGCTTCCGGAAACTTGAGATTCCGTGTGCAACACTTTCAAAAACTCAAACAGTTTATCCATCTCCTTTTGCACTAACTTAACCATAGTCTTCAGTTCATTTGTTGATCTGTTTGAGTTTTCCACCACAAACTCCAGAGACTGTCTCCAGTGAAACAATGGCTCCTGTCCGGTCTTGAGGATACCATTGGAGATTGCAACACTAGTCTTCATATCAATCACCTCCTGCAAGGTGGCTAATTGCTCTGTCAATCCAGTGGATGCATTATAGATGGTCTCCTAGTGTTTTGATGTTGTATCCTTCAATTTGTCTGCATCAAGTAGAAGGTTCCCCAAATTCCCAATGACAATGGGGCCTTGAACCTTCATCGCCTCTATCCATGCTTTGCCAATTTGCCCAAACTGTCTCTCTTGCTGCAGCTTCAGTAGCAAGTTCTTATTCTCTTCCGCATTAAGGTCAAACTAAGCAGATGAAGTAGTGCCAAGAGCAGATTTAATATACTCAACTAGCTCCTTATTTTCAGACTTGAGGACTTCCTTGTCTGCTCGGAGTTCTTCTAATCTGTCCTCAATCCGCTCATTGGTGGTTTTCCAAATACTCACCATTGAGTCATGCACTGGCACCCCTAGGTCCACAGTTTTAATCTGGAAATCTTGAGCTGAAAGCTCATGAAACTTTCCTTCTTTCTGTGTCTCTGCTATTTCTATTAGCATATGCCCGGTTGTGGAATCATGGGAAAGGGCCGCCACGGACTTTTGCTTCTTCGCCTTCTTTGCAGGTGGCTGAGATGAGGTTGCCTTAAGGATCAGGTCCTTTGAAGAAATGGCCTCCTCATGTCGTTTCTTCTTCTTCTCAATGGTTTCCTTCAACCATGAGTTTGTGGATAGCACCTTGATTGAGACTGAAGAGCCGTAGGATCAAACAGCTTCCGGGCCACTGGAGGAGTCCGCTTGTCTTGTGGTGGAACAAGGAAGGAAACAACCTTAGTCACCGAAACGGCCAGAGTATTTACTGGCTGAGAGGAATCCTGATCATCCATGGGATTTGTGTCATCCAAGGTGATAACTGGACTTGGTGAGGGAGGCTTGGTCACAAGCACGTCTTGTTCTTTCTTCTTTTCCTTTTCCTTATCTTCTTCCTTCTCCTCTTCATTTCCAATGTTTGGGAGCGAACCATCTCCGCAGGTCAGAGTAATGGGAATATTCTTTTCCGAGGGCCGGTCACCTCCTTGCCCAGCGGATTGCGCTACGCCTGCTAAAACTGATGGCGCCACAGAAGAAGTAACTGCTGAAGATGATTGCTCAGCTCCTGAAGTCGTTCCTCCGGATGAACCTGCGCCAGATGTTCTTTTCCGTCGCACTCTGGTCCATTCTACCCACTTGTCGGTTCTCTTGATAATGCCTCTCATGAGAAGCTCCAATGAATCAATCACTGGACCAGTTGGTGGACAGGAAGAAATGGGAAACACCTTGATCTGGTTGTAGGACGAAGGGTGCATGAAGAGGCCGTCATCTGCAAGATCAGATACATCAACAGCATTATTATAAATTGTAATTTCATCCAAAGTTAAACGGGACCACAATTTCTCCCGTGTCTGATACTCATTAAAACACTCGGCCCAGAAATCTTCAATATCCGAGACATGTCTGTAGGCATGTCTGAGCTTTAGGTGGTCTCTAACAAAACCCATAGGATCAAATTGAGGCCTAAGAACCTCATAATCAAGCAGCTTGATCTTATCCTCAACTCTTTACTAAATTCCGAGCATCGGATCTGGAGTTTTCATAACCAGGAGGTATCCATCATGGGCGTTGGTAGTCGAGACACCACAAAATGCTAAGGGGAGATAAGGAATGGATAAGCAAGAAAATCGAGTGGTAAGTTTCATGAAGTCAAACGAAGACAATGAGGAGCTAATGGAGGTGGTCAGAGTTCCTCTTCCTTGAGGAATCCCGACCATTGCTCTCTTCAAGACTATGAATCTCATTGCCTAGCCTTGAGACCCGATGAGAGATGGGCATCAAAATGAAATGAGTTGGCAGATTGTAGAGATAAAAATGAAGTGTCCAACGAATTTGGGGGGCATTTCAGTTGAACTAAAGCAAGTATGAGAAGTAGGTCGGGATTCCTCACACTTGAGGAATCCCGCCATCGAATTCCTCATAATCACAAAATACCGCCCAACGTTGAACATAAAACCGAACGATGTGGAGCTAGGGAGGAGATAAAGGATTGATGTTTGAACAAAGAAAATCGGGTGACGTGGAGTTGATTCGAAACAAATGTTAAGGCAATAAGATGATATGGTCGGAATTCCTCTTCCCATAGGAATCCCGACCTACATTTCCTCTCATGGCATATAGCTCGCCTGGACTTAAACGAATGCCTCCCGACCATGAGCATAAACGTGATCGGACACAAGTAGAGTTAAATCGAGGATAGGGAGGGGGAATTAGAGCATGGAGATCATGGCAGAATTCCTCTTCCGTAAAGCTCTCCCTCCAAATCTTGCATCCTCGTCACATTTTTTTTTTAATTTTCGAATGGTTAACTCCACAAAGTCGGCCTAAATGGGGTTTAAAAACGTTTAATTCGAGCATGCTTTTATTAAATACAAAAGACAGTCGGCCTGTTGGGGGTTCATGCCCTTTCAAATTGGAAGGAGCCTATATAAGAGGGGTCATTTCACTTCATTTTCCAAATCAAGCAAGCACTTTTCCCTCTACAATCACCAGCCAATAACTTCCTAGAGAAGTATCGAAATACTAGCAAATTGGAGACGTTTTTTTTTTCTCATAGTTTGTCACTCGAATATTCCCTCATAGTAAGTGACAAGCATCAGGAGTAAATTCAACAAGTTGAGGGCAGAATCATGATATGCTTTAAGGCATATTTTCTCATCACAACGAAATCAGAGACTAAAAGGATAAATCTGGGCAAGTTTTCATCGAAACATTTATTGGTATTTTTCTATTTTTATATCATGATCAATTTCATTACAAGAATTTATCTTTTCAGTTAGATTGACCACATTCGAGATGGAAAATTTCATATGTCAACACCCAGCTACTTGTAAAAATAATGTCTTAAAACCTGGGGAGTTATGATGTGAGTTGATTTGAGCATTTGAGTAGAACACTTAGAAGCTATAATAATAATCATTTCTCAATCAAGACTTGTATTTTGAAGTTCAATTCTCTAATCTGTAATGTCCCCATTTTCATGAGCATCAGAGTTTGAGGGATTAGCCTATTATTTTGTCCCTCATAGGCTAATGAGGTTGGTTAGAGGGTACTTTGAGGGATGCATCTTCTTCAGTGGCCAGGGTTTTGCAGGTTTGGCTTTCGTTTGAGGTCTCCAGGACTCCGTATGCAGTACTTACTATTTATAGTAAGTCGGAGATGTTAGAGATGGACCCCTGCTATTTTTAGTAAAGGGGTATGGTCGTATGCAGATTCATTATGTCAGCTCCCAGTCCAGACGGCATGCAAAAATGATTAGTAATAATGGATATATTAATATTTATTTGGCTAAAATAAATATTAATAGTTTGAGCTTATATTATAAAGTTATAATATAATTTTATATTATAATTTAAGTGACTTAATGTTGAGGGTCTATTTCTCATCGAATGGGGCC
>MU225854.1:516675-528951 GCA_018584345.1 Thuja plicata | reverse complement strand
AATACAAACAAAACAAACACATATGCACTCAAAAATCAGAACTTAGGCATTGCATGCCAACCATTTGATGAAATGTCAAAAAGTCAAAACTGAGTCTTTAGAGTAGAACTAGTAGGGGTTCTTACATAATCAAAGTTACATTTGAAGTCTAATTGAGGATTGTTGTGGCAGGTAGGAGCATGTCAGGAGCCAAGATTGCGAGCTCAAAGGAGTGAAGTGCCCAAGTAAGGAAAGACACCAAGGAGATGGTACCAAAATCTTGTTTTACCACGAAGCATAAGAAGACTGGGGATACCAACTTGGGGCCCAACAACATGATCCAAGTGAAAGAGAGAATGTCAAGAGATCCGACATCAAGGATGGCTAAGGTGATGGCGAAGAATGGAATTGTTCAAGCAATCGCCTTCCTTCCTACAATGCAAAGCATCAAATTGGTCCTTGAGTGTGCCAAGAACTACAAGCCACAAAAGAAGGCAGTTGAATATGGATAAGAGAAGAGGAGGATTATAACTGTGCTATCAGAAAAGGCTATCAAAATGGCTTTCAACATACCATCTCACAAGAAGGAAATTTTCATCACTAAGGAGCAAGCTTTAAAGCACTACGATGATCAAGTAGATGCATGTGCGAAGAGAATGAACAATGAGTGGATGGTGGAGCCATGGAATCACTACTCCAAAATATTGAGGTTGAACAAGCTAACTATATCAGATTTCAAACCGAACATCTGGGATCTCATTGTGATGTTGAACAGAGTGATGAGAGAGCCACTAGGTGGCACCTTCAAGAAGTGGATGTATTACTTCATAGACAAGATCCTATTAGGGGAGGTGATGTTCGCATGGGCCAAGATCATAAGTGATAACATTGATCGCCAACTAAGGACAATGAAGGACACTAAGGCATTTTACATGAAATCTTACCTTGTCTACATGTTGCCTACAGTATTCAAATTTGCTAGATTGGCAAGTTTGGGGAGATGAGGGACAAAGCCAAGAGAGTACTTAGTGCATCATTGCTAACCACAATTGCATCTCCACAATCACAAGCACTTCAAGATTTTCAACAATGTATTCACCATGAAGATTGTAAGATAGTTGCAAGAGGCTCCACATGTGAGATTATCAGAGGAAGCTAAGAAGTTGATCAAGATGCATGGATCATGGTAAATCCGATTTCCTAAATTCACCTACATCCGCATACTTGGAAGTACAGATTGCCCAAGGAAGCTCCCAAGATATCCAACAAACAAAATGGTGATCATGAGGTCGCAAGGTGGTTGCTTTCTTATGACAGGATTCAAAAGCACAAGCGCAAGCAGGGGGCAGGGTTTCCTTTCAACCTTGGAAGTGAGACTTGCCCATCACAAGCAGCAGTTGAGGCAGCAGATGATGAATTTGAACGCTATGGACTAGGATTGTACGAAGTAAGAAGAAGCTTTGATCCTGAGAGGAAGATGAAGAGTGCATATGGGAACAGGTATCTCCACATCCCACACATAGAGGATTGTTGGACTAATGCAAAGAATGATCTTGAGATCAAAAAGAGGACACTTTCAAGGTTGACTGTGGACATGACTAGAAAGTATAAGTGGAAGGGGATCCAAGTGCCTGATCACCTGGAGGAGGATGGCCACATCACCTAAAGTGACTTTAACACCACCACCAACCTTGAGTTAGAAACAATTAATTGAAAAGAAGACAAGTCAGTCAATCTTGAAACATTGATGATACTCATTTCTCTCTTCACTCAACGATGGTTGGATGCCAAGTTGGGCAATTTAGCAAAGAAAGGAACACCCTTAACATATGATAAGATGAGGGAGGTTGAGGAGGTTGAAGAAGATGAATCATCAGGGCAACCTCAAGCATCAAGTGAACAACTAGAGGAAGTTAATAAGAAGAGGAAGAATGTAGCAAAAGATCCACCAAGCGAGAATTCGAAAGAGAAGGGGATGAGGATTGAAGAGCCACAAGCAAAAAGACAGAAACAGACAACTCCTCCCTCCAAAGAAAGCACAACTTCGAAGCAAGTAAAGACTATGCCATCCAAGGGCAAGGAAGTGCATCAAGAGATTTCTTCTGAATCAAAGGATAGTATCAGTAAAAGTTCTTCAGGATATTCTCCATTGAGTGTCACTGAGTTAGAGGAAATGTTCTACACCACAAGGAAATGATGATGAGATGGTTAACATTGAAGATTCTCCTAGGGAGAACCAAAGGAGGACCAAAGCTCACCTCCTAATGAAGATACTGCAGTTATACCAGTCGAAAGCCAAAGAAGAGAGGAGCCCAATTTGGAGTTAGGGGAGTGCATAGCGCCTAATTGGTTATGGGATATGATTCAAGGAAAAGAAAAGGTTGATGAGCCTGAACCAATGGTGAACATTGAAGACCTTATACAACAAGTTGAGGAAGAGAGTAATCCTGCAAAGAAAGTAGCCAAGGTAATTAAAGATGAATCAGGAACTCGCAAAGTTCAAATTGCTATTCCTAAGGTGAACAAAACAAGAGACAACATTTAGCCTCAGGATTATGAGATAGTTGAGTATGATTTGGGAACCACTACAAAGAAGATAGAATTCGAGGAGGCTCAGGGCTCTATTGAGGTCATGCAAGATAGAATAGACAAGGAAGTAGCGAAGAAGAAGTACAAGGAAGAGACTTGAAAATTTAGAGAATACTTCAAACATGTCTCCAATCCAATTCAAGTAAGAGATCACAACTCCGTTCCACCTCCTATACTAGAACATGAAACGGCTAAATGGATGAGGCTTGCAAAATTTGCTCCTGCAAATCATTCATCTAAGTTTTAAGGGCCTTTGTTGATGTTTGTCATTCTAAGCAAAATTGGTAGAGTACATATATCATTCGTTGTCATTTGTAACATATTTATTTCATTTTTTAGCCAAATGTTGCTTGTTATTGTTTTCTTTTAGACTTCACCAATTTGTTTCTTCTCTATCCCTGCCATCACCTATTGTTTAATTGTCTCTACCTGAGTTAACATTTCTTTTAACAATGCATCTGTCATTTGTTGTAATTGTAATCCTAAAGGAGATAAAAGTATCTCTTAGAAGGTGTGGCACTCTGTTGTGAAGTACAATAATGGATCTCACTGTATTCTCATTATTTTCTTTGTGCTCACTCAAAAAATCTTCTAATGTAGTGTTCTAAAACATATCCCCTAGTTGAACTTTTTGCAAAAGAGAGATTGGAAAAAGATCTACCTATGATCTAGATAGTGGTAATTTGATTACCGGTGATGACGTTGTAGGCTGGATTTGCTTTTATTGTGTAAGAATTTTTTTATTTGCTGCACGGGAAACAAAAGTAGAAGCCACAATATGTTCAAGAGGTGTAAGTACTTTCTCCTATTGTTCTAGTTGGCTTGACTCCTTTGTTTGTCTCTCTGGAAACTACTCCTCATGTTGGATTGCTTCCTCTTCCTCATTATCAACTTTCTTTATATGACTACACTAATAAAATTATCCATATTCCCATATATGAATAGTAGTAGCATTTCTACTTATCTTTTTCTTTGAAAGTATTATGGTTTTCCACACCTACTATGAAAGCTCCATTACAAATTATATAGTTCATAGCACCATTTCGATGTCCTACATCATCTAATGGGTTGCGAATTGTCCTTAAATTGACATCATGGACTGCAATCAAATAATTGCAATGTATATGAACTCCTTTAGTATTCAAATGATGAAATCGGTATCACATTGCTCATATGATGTAAATGTAATAGTATTGGATGAAAAGTTCAAGGACTAATTCAATTTCCACTTTTCACCTTCTTCATTAATCCACATTATCCCTCAAGGGGAAAATCGACTTGCACAGGGACCAGCGAGATTTCATGGGTATAAGGACAAGTTGGAATGCATACTATCCAAGTGGAAAACATAGGTGCCTAAGGACAAAGCGGAAACTTCGCATGGACAAGGCCAAGTGGAGATTCTTCATCCTCAAGGACTTTCCTCATTTCAAGCCCAAAAAATATTCTAAGTGTTGCTCTAGTGGAAAACTACCCTCACAAGGACAAAGGGAAAATCCTTGACCACAAGGACTTTCCACCCCATATTCTCGTCAAAATTTTCTAAGTGTAGAGTCCAAGGGAAAATCGATATGCATAGGGACTCTTTTGGAAATTATACTTGTCCTTTATGTCCTGGAGGGGAAATTCGACTCCCTCGGGAACTAGTAGTCTTGAGTCATGACACTTAATTTTTTACAGCAAATATCCCCCATGAGTGGAAAAACGACCCCTTCAGGGACTTATGATTCCTTCAGTGGAAATTCACCTTTCATAGGGACTTTGGTCATTTTTGCAATGGAAACTCGCCCTTCATTGGGATTTAGGCTATTTTAGGGGTGGAAATTATATTTCCACAGGGACAAAGTGCATTTTTAAAGTGGAATTCTATTTTCATAAGGATTTTTCACGTTCCAAGAGTGGAAAATCAATTTTCACAAGGATTTTGGAGTCTTATGCATGCCTTTGCCATATTAGCCCAAATTAATAGATGAAATATGTCATTATAGCATCTTTCCAACCATTTGACTTGTTAGAATATCCCAACACTTTGAAATTTTATATCAAGTCCTGGCAACTTGACCCTAGTGAATCTTAACCTTGACACTCTTGTCTGCATTTGTAATCTGACAACTTGAACCAGCCTTTAACTCTTCCACTCTTTAACTCTTTAAGCTCCAAGACAACACTTCTACCACCAAAACTCTAAAACTACGAGCGAAAAGAGGGAGTCCCCATTTGCAATGGGGCAATGGTGTGAAATGGTCACACAGATCACATACTCAATTGTAGTATCATGTTAGCCTTTTGTCATTACAACCATATTGCTTTCTCACTTGTCTCGCAACTATGTCAGAATCTCCAAACACATGCAAAGTTTTAGCCCCTTTTTATTGCGAGCAACAAGTTGTGAATGAGTGATTCATCTTCAGCCACATTATTTGTGCATGGAAACTACAATCTGTGAGTTGCCAAGTATGGTTCTCCTAATGGACTAATCAATTCAAAACCAACTCATAATCCCTTCTTGGATTTGGATCCTTCAAATCTTAATGTCCACACTTGATTCTCTTCTCAAATACTTTCTTGCATTTTCTAGGGTAGATTTGGATTCTTATTGACCTCTTTGTTGTACACTTGCGAGGGATTTCAATTTTGCTTTGTCCTAGGTTCACTAGTTTCACCCTTTCCTTCTTTTGATAACTATTCATTAGGATTGTTTTTACTATCCTCAGGTGCTTTGCAATTCTCTAACTTAGGGCCCGTTTGGGTACTGGAATACCATATCCTGGATATGGTCAATTCAGGAAGATGCTTATCCTCAAAATGAAATCCGGAATATGGGCTGACCTGTTTGGTTCACCCGGAAGATGAATGAGAAGATGCATAAGGAATTTTAATTCTTTATTTTTTAATTTCTTTGAATATGGTGTGTATATATACACACATGCACACATGTGTATATGTGTATACATGTGTGTGTATACACACATGTGTACACATATACACACATACACACATGTGTGTGTATACACACACATATACACACATTTGTGTACATATACACACACGCGTGTGTTTATACACACATACATGTGTGTATATACACATACAAGTGTGTATCCATGTATACACATATACACACACGTGTATATATACACACATACACACGTGTGTATACACATACACACATTTATGTATATATACACACGTGTAATACACGCATATACACACATGTACACACCATACATATACACATACAAGTGTGTATCCTTGTATACACATATACACACATACACACATTTGTGTGTATATACACACATGTGTATATACATACACCATACATGTGTGTATATATACAAACATACACACGTGTGTGTATACACACATATACACACACCATACATGTGTGTATATATACACACATACATGTATGTATATATACATACATGTGTATATACACACGTGTATATACACACATGCGTATATACACACATGTGTATATACACACATGTATATATATACATCATTATAGCAATATAATATACATCTTTATAGTCACGGATCCCACGAAATATTAAATTTGGTTTTCTAAAAATTGGAATTCCCATTCCACTTATTTTGAAATACCAATTCCACCTATTTAGGTGGAAGATGATATTCCCATTTTGGGGGCAAAATGAGAATTTCAGAATTCCAATTCCATTTTTTTCCAAGGACCCAAACATGGAATTTGGCATTATCCAGAATTAGATAATGCCAATTCCTGTCATATTCCAAGAAACAAACGGGCCCTAATCCTAATGCTTTAGGACTTCTCCTTTGGACTTGTTCAAAAGGAGTCTTGCACATTGCGCAAGAAAGTTTGGAGTGATGAGCACTATGTATTCTACACCAATTGGGTAGCAACAAATCTTGGATTGAAGCATAATTTCCCAATTCAATTCCTTGCTTAACACTATTGAGAAAAAAAATTGAAATTTTCGAACATGCCTTCATTTTCATCCAAAGAGGAATCATGATCACTTTCAACTAGTAATTCTGTAGAATTTGAAACTTCTTGTACTTCTTTTCCTTTTCGTGAACAATGTAAAATCCAGACTTTTTCCACATTTGGGAGTTAGAGACCAAGGTCTAATTCCAAAAATAAAATTTTGTTGTTTTCACCATATTACGTTATCATCAGTTTCAACCTTGGTGAGCTTTCTATCCTTGTCTTATTTGGGATTCCTCTCCATGGCAACTACATGTGAGAAAAGTCAATCGCCACATATCAATTCGGTCTTCTGGACCAATCTCTCCCCAAAAACATTGTCATATTCGTCTAGGATATCTACTACTGAAACATCAATGAAATGCTCTATCCTTGGATCGAATGCTAATTGCATGTGAATGTTGTTCAATTCTCCTATTATTGGAACTTCAATCTTATCCAATTGTATCACCTTTTTGTTTGTCTTGGTAGGAGTCAAACCCAGTATTGTACATACGACTAATGGCATAACATTGTTGGATGCTCATGAATCCACTAAGCAATTGTGTAGATGCTTTCCAAAAATTCTAATAGATATAAAGGAAAGGAGTCGGCTTAGCTCATATTTTCCTTGATAAAAAACTACTGGACTTTCTTTGTGAGCAACCAATTTCTCTTCCTTCGTCTTGTCAATACTTTTTGTATTTGTTGGATTTTCATTCTTGATTGTGTTCCCATTGTTGGTTGCATCTTCATTCTTTGTTGTATTATGGGTCACATTTGGTGATCTTTGGGCAACATAAACTAGAGTCGGCAAGTTTTGAGTATTGTTATGTGCATCTTGATGTTGCTTTGACCTACATTTGTATTTTGAACTGCAATGAATGTGCTTTGAGGGACATTTAATGTATTTTGTGTGGTGTTTGATGCACTTTGAGTAGCACTGCCTTGAACAATATTATCTTTCAAATTGCTTAGAAGAATTTCTCTAGTCTTTGGTACTTTCAACAACTCGAGCAAAAGAAGACTCAATTTCACTTTCATCAATTCTTCACTCACACATTGACCCAGTTTCTTCAATCCATCTTTAGAAGGAGCCTTGTTTGCGCTTTGCCTATATTCTGGCGAGTGTTTTGGATAACTTGGAACTATTAGAATATTATAATATTTCTTTAATGGTCATCTTAGTTAATCGTTAGTTTATTAGGTAGTTTCTATTTTCGTCTTTAGTTCACGATTGTTTCTTTTAGAAATATCATCTTTGTAAATCTATATAAGGAACTTTCATCTCCTCTATTTAATACAACTACAACATTGATTTACCATAACATGGTATCAAAGCAGGTCGATGGGATTTCATAAAATTTGGCAATTTTTTTAAGAAAAATTTGAGCCTCTTTTGATCTGGATTTCTTTTTTCCAAAAATAAAAAAATGTTGGAGGTATTTTATGAAAATTTTGTGGTTCGTCTTCGAAGATTTTTGATGGAAATTGCAAGCCTGGTCGAGGGTTTTGAATGCATGATTTCTTGGTTTGAGCAAAAGTCTCTGATCTTTTAGGGTTGCATGTACTTGCATGTACTTGCATGTTGCTTGCATGTGCTTTTTGTGAGTTGCATGTTCTTGCATGTGTTGTTTTACCATGCGAAGTCTCGTGTTTTGCCGCATGAAGGTTTCTCTGTTGAGTTTATAATTTGTTCCTCAAAAATTATCTGTTGGGTTTTAATATTTTTTCCTTAAAAAATATTTTGTTGGGTTTTCATAATTTTTTCCCTTGAAAAAATTCTGATGGGTTTTAATAATTTTTTCCTCAAAAACGAAGCTTTGTATTCTCTTATCCATGTCTCGGATTCTGTTGTTTGGTTTTGATCGATTTTTCACCTCAAAAATCATGTCTGGTTTTTCTGGTCTTTCTAGTTTTTTTTCCTAAAAAATCGTGACTTTTTGCACTTTGTTTTGGGGCGTCGTGCTCTTCTACAAAAATTTGGAGGGTTTGTTGATTTTCCTTCAAAATTGTGGCAACTGTTCTCGATATGTCTCTGGGTACAGGGAAGGACAACTCTATTATCCAACATCGGGTTGGAATTTTGTGATGATTTATGGTCAAATGTTTATCTGATTCTGGGAGGGTTAGTGGCAAACTCATCTCAGTGGCAAGCTCTTGTCTCTTGTTGTATAGCATTTTGAAGAAGGGGGCACCCTTCTCTATTTTTTTTGGATGGCTTCTTGGTCATTAACACTTTGCAAATCCAGGGAGGGTCTAAGCAGCAGCAAAGTGTTCGGAAGAATTTGTGAGCAAAAGACAACAGTTAGACGATGACCATTAAGGGAGGGTATTAGAATATTATAATGTTTCTTTAATGGTCATCTTAGTCAATCTTTAGCTTATTAGGTAGTTTCTATTTTCCTCTTTAGTTCACGATTGTTTCTTTTAGAAACATTGTCTTTGTAAATCTATATAAGGAGCTTTCATCTCCTCTGTTTAATACAACTACAACAACATCAATTTACCATAATAGGAACATTACTTGTGTTTGGATGCGGCGGTGTTTGGAAATTGATTGGAGTTGATGAGGTCAATGGCTCATACTATTATGGTAAAATAATTGAATGTGTTATTAAACAATGACCATGAATGATCAATATATACAAGTACATAAGAGAATGTTTCTATAACGAACAGGAGAGAGGAAATAGAAACATCCTGTAGAGAGAAAGTTTTCATAACGAACAGAAGGAGTTTATGGAAACATTACAAAAAGGAGTGACCATTAGAAAAAGACAGAAGAGAGAGTAAATTAGAAACTATCTAATATCTATTATCATAATACCCTCCCTCAATGGTCAATCTATCTTCAAAAACGAAAATTTGCATGTCCTCAAAAAGCGTAAAAGGCAGCCTCGGGTTGATCAAAGAGGTCTGCAGGTTCTGCAATGTTGGCCTGTGGCTGGGATCCACCTTGTTTCCGCTAATCAGAAGCAAACTGGACTTGAGTCGCATCGACAATGGTAGGACGACTCTCGGTACCCTGAACAAGCGCCTCAAGGCGATGGTACTCGAAAATCATCAACATGCGTTGCTTCCAGGTGTTGTAGTTCTTGTCGTTGAAACGTTGACTGCCTTCCAACATCAAGTTGGTGAGAGATGCCATTGCACGTTTTTCAATGAAAAAGTGTGAAAAAAAAAAAAAGAGATGGCACAAAGTTCAAGGCAGATTGACGGAAGACCCAGAAAAATTGAAAAGACACCCAGAGAAGAGAACAAAAAACCCAAATAGAATCTGTTGTCGAATTCTGAATCCGCTGGCTCAGAAAATGAGGCACGAAAAACAATGCACCCAGAAAAAAGTGAGGCTGGCCCGGTTGAGATCTGCAGAAACCCACCAAGAATCTGCAATTTGATTTTCAAGACGGCATAGAATCTGAGAGTTTCGAATGAAACCCTAGCCGCTAAAAAAATCAGAAAAATCGCAGAGATGTGTGTAAAAATGGCGGATTTAGTGCAGGGTGCCACCATACAGAGGGTCGTTTTTGCCAAGGAGCAGCTCAGGAATCAAAAACAACCTTGATAGAGGTCGAAAAATGCTGGAGAAGGTCGAAGTCCTGAAGAATGACCCTCAGAAACGAGTTGCAAAAAACGTGAGTGTTTGTAACGTGATTTGCAGCAAAAAACATCAACAAAAAACGCCACGAATCTTCCACGATTTGCAGTAAAAACAATGTCGCCCAGCATCAAAATACTCACACTAAAATGTCCACGAAAACCCTAGTCGGGTTCTGCAAAAAAAAATGACGTTGAAACCCTAATCGGGTTTGTGAGGAAAGAAAAAATGCAAATTTTGAACACACTAGGGCAAAAAGCTTCGATAATCTTGAACTAGTAATTTCAAAAAGAAATTAAAGATTTCCGAAGAGGCCAGGAATTTGCTTTGATACCATATTATGGTAAAATAATTGAATGTGTTATTAAACAAGTTACAATGACCATGAATGATCAATATATACAAGTACATAAGAGAATGTTTCTCTAACGAATAGGAGAGAGGAAATAGAAACATCCTGTAGAGAGAAAGAGAAAGTTTCCATAACGAACAAAAGGAGTTTATGGAAACATTACAAAAAGGAGTGACCATTAGAAAAAGACAGAAGAGAGTAAATTAGAAACTATCTAATATCTATTATCGTAATGCACACAATTTATAATTCCTTTGATAAACTTTTGGTCTTGTATTCCATGATGATTGTTGGAATGCAAGCACTTCTTTTGTCCCTTACCAAAACGCTATTGTGTAATGGAGGAAAATTGTAAGCTTGTTCTTCGATTGGTTCATTTGTTGATGTAGGTGGAAATTCAAAGAATGGCACCTCCACTAGACTATTTGCAAAAGCTGGCGGGAATTTACCATTATCTTTTTCATAGCTCTAGAATTCAGGTGGGTAGTTGAAATCTTCCAAAAGCAAATCTTGATCATATCTGACTATGTGGACATGTTCATATCTAGTAACGGAAGGAATTTCTTGGTTATCTGTATTCTTTATCTCCTTTTGAAAAGTATCAACAACTACTTGAAATTCATCACATTACAACTCGTAATGTTCGTTTTTGTTGTGCAGACTGCAGTCTACACCAACTTGATAATGCAGCCTCAGCTACAAACACTTTGTTTGCGGGTCAATTCTCGGAAGTTAGTGGATTGTAAAAAGGTGATGGCACACTTCCATTGTTAGGTCTCATGTTCCATGTCTTCTTTTGAAATCCTTGATCACTTCCTTCACTGTTTCCTTGGCAATTCCCTTGGTAATTTCTTTGATAATTGTTTTGTTGTCCTTAATAGTTTCTTTGCATGCTTTGTATCTGATTGTTTTGATTTCTCAAATATGTGACTTCAGTAGATAACTTTTCCACTTGTTCAATCAACTCCTTCATCTCATCCTTTTCTTCTTGAGTCCTTGTAGACGATGATGAACCTTGAAGGTACACCTACTAAAATGGGGATGCTTGAGAAATAGGAACTCCTAGATGCAGCACTAAGTGATTTGATGGAGCTTGATATGTAGGTTGAGGGATTTGATTCGGAACAAGAGTGCAATGTGACAAAGCCTAATTGAGACCGAAGATTTGATTGTTCGTTGTTGGTGGTCCTATATGGATAAATGATCTTGACACATTTTGAACCACTACTTTACTCACTTCCACTGCTTTGGCATAAGCTGCATTCAAATCTATCGGAGGAGGATGAGACTGTCTAACAAACATAGCAGTGAGGTGGTCCAATGCTAAATAATAAATTTCTCTTACTAATGCATCGTTGATGGTATAGGGAGCTTTTAACCTTGAGTATGCCTTATGAAATTGATTGTTGAAGGAGCTAAATGGTTCATGTTCTTGCCTCTTGACTTTAACAAATTGCCTATACAACTCTGATGGTGTAATTGGAATTCCAAAGAAGCTGGTGAATGTCATCTTCAATAATTCCCATGAGTCTATGGAAGATGTAGACAAATGAATAAACCAGTAAAATGCTTCTTCCCCCAAAGAATAAGTAAAGAGTCTGCATGTCATGTATCCATATTCAATCCTTCTGTTACACAATGCATCCTGCAAAATCTTGATATATTCTTCAGCTGTTTGTTTACCGTATGGGTAAATGAATCACACAGATAATAGATAATAATAGCAGACTTCTTATATTATTCGCATATGCCAAAGATATTACATTATGCCAAGATGATGATTACAATTGTCGGCTACATGAT
>MU225854.1:479488-507664 GCA_018584345.1 Thuja plicata | reverse complement strand
ATGCCCTTCCGTCAGGATTCTCTTCTCTCGGCGTATGCAGGTTCAGAAACTCTTCCCTCGCTTCTTCCACCAACTCCCGTCGCTGTCGGGTTTCCTCCAACAATTCTTCTGTGCTACGGTGTCCGTCGGCAATTTGCTGGAATCTCCGTCTGCGTTCAGCCTGTTGTGCAGAAATTAAAATTTCATGTGCAGTGCGTATTTCATCCTTCTCCTGTAGCTTCTTCTTATTTTTATTCGGCTGATTCGGCATTAGTCCTCATTCCGCCCGCTGCGTCGATCCAGGTCCATCGGGCAGCGGCGCCAAATGTTTACCGTATGGGTAAATGAATCACACAGATAATAGATAATAATAGCAGACTTCTTATATTATTCGCATATGCCAAAGATATTACATTATGCCAAGATGATGATTACAATTGTCGGCTACATGATACTAGTCTACCCGTCGGCTTGTCAGCCGACTACACTGTTTGATTTGGATCATTCACTTGAAACTTGGAACAAAAGTTCTCTGGGTTCTTTGGCATATCGTGATATCTATGAAAGTCAGCGGAGAGGGGTTATCAACCAACCATGTTGCACCACTAGGAGCTTGTTGAGCCATTGTTGTGTGAACTGGTTGTACTGGAACTGTTTGAACTAGAGCTGCTTGAACTTGAATTGGCTGAACAGGAATCGGTTAGATTGGAATTACTTGAACAGGACTTGATTGGAACGGAACTTGTTGAGTTGAAGAATCAACTTCACAAGGATTGGTAATTCGATTATGTGACTTCTGCTTGGGGAATTGTAGTTCCACAAAATCTTGTTGTTTTGACGTTGATCTCAAGACTCTTTCTAACTTTTCTGGAAAAAATGAATTGATTCTATCTGACTTGTGGTTTCCAATGTTCAAGCTCTTCTTTCTTGATTCTCTTGAGGTGCTAGATTCCCTGGTGCAGCAACAACTTGAAGCCTTTGAATCGATTTCTCGACTTCTGCTTGATGATTTTTAGCCATTTCTTCTTCTTGGTCCAATATAAAGTGAACTCTCATGTACTCTGGTGCGTTCCTTCTTTCCAAACCAAAGAACTTAGCTGTGAAAATATATCTTCTTGTCTTTCTTCCCATTCTAAACTTGGCTAAACTACTGCAAAGATGTCTTGATGAGGTAACACTATTTTAGATCATCTCTATTTGTTGATAACTCCACGAATGAATTTGAACAAGCCCTCCTAGCGCCAATTTTGTCAATGTAAGTTTTGTGACCACTCCAACATGCAGAATAAAATACTAAGTATCCTATCCTCTCTTGGACAAGGAAATTCGATCACACATTTGTTACATTGTTCAAGAGAGGATAGGATACTTACTATTTTATTATGCATGTTGGAGTGGTCACAAAACTCACATCGAAAGGGTCATTATTGCATGAGAAACTATCAATTCAATACACTGAAACAAGAATTCAAGTATGTTAATCAAGTTGGATATAAGGAAGGCATATGACAAAGTGGATTAGAGATTTATTTTCAAGATTTTAGAAGTGTTTAGCTTTAGTAAACATTAAGTAGATTGGGTATTCTCCTGCATATCCAGCCCAAGATTCTTAGTCCTCATCAAAGGTTCCCCCGAAGGGATTTTTTGAAATTTAAGGGGGCTTTCATCGAGGGGATTCACTCTCTCTGCTCCTTTCCATTATAATGGTTGAAGCAATAGGCAGATCCACAAAAAAGGCACAAACACAAAGCCTTTTGGAGGGAATTCAACTCAAAATTTTAATACCAAACATTACTCATCAGCAATTTGCTGATGGTACCATACATTTGAGGGCAGCTAAGAAGAAAGAAGCTTTAAAAATAAAGAGTATCTTGGAAAAATACTCAACAGCCTCAGGCCAAGAAGTAAGCAAAGAGAAGTCAGAATTTTTTTCCCTTTTCACTCCTAGAAAGGAGCTTGACATTGTCAGCTTCCATGATTAAAAGGACTGAGAACTAGTAACTTGTGCAACCCTCAAAGAGATCAAATGGATAGGAGGCTGACCTCATGGAAGGGTAGGTGTCTGTCTTGGGCAGCTAGAATTGTCATGTTGAAAATAGTGATCTCGACAATTCCCATCTATTTGCTATCCTGTTTCTCCTTATTAGCAGGTGTCAATCAGCAAAAGGTTCAAAAGATGAAAAAAAAAATGGCAAGAGTCGGCAAAGAAAGAGAAGTCAGCCTTGATCTCATGGGATAAAGTGTGCAGACCCAAGACTCAAGGAGGGGTTGATCTAAGAAATCAGTTATGACAAAATAAGGCTTTAGGGGCAAAATTAGTTTGGAAGATGTACAAGGAGCCACAGACGAAATGCACAAGAATCTTACAAGGCAAATATCTGGATGGAAACGAACCTTCAAGCGTCTTGAGAACTCATAACCCAACCAATGGGTCTTGAATATGGAATTTAATGCATAGCTGCAAAGCAGTAATTACAGACTTCTTAACTTGGGACATCTATGATGGTGGATCTGAACTCATTTGGGAAGACTCTCGAGGCAGATATCTACATCTAGATAGTGTTGTGGTTGCTGATCAGAATAAGGGTTTTCTAAAATAGAGATGGGGTTGCTATGTCAAAGATTATGGAATTTGCCAATGGAGATTGCTCGTTAGACTGATCTTGGAAGAAGTTGCACTCTAGGAATCTCTCGGCCAAAGAAGATGATAAAGTCAGTGCAATCCTCGCAAGCAGATCAAGAGTTTTTTGTATAGGCAAGGATAAGCTAATATGGAATGGATCCAAGAATGGTCAATAAAACATTAAAGATGAATAAAGCACAATGGCACAGATGGGCCCTCAGACCAATACATTGATCCTGATTCAATTATGTTGGAGAAAATTTTGTTTGCTCAAGTTTGCTCAAAGCAGGAGGTTTTGCTTGGGCGGCTCTTCAAGGGAAGATTTTAAAATAAAATAAAAATAGGAGAATGGGGTATCAAGGTCCATCAAGGTGTACCTTATACAAGAGCAATGAAGAATCAGTCAACTATCTGCTACTTGGTTGTCCTTTCTCGAAACATGCTAGAGGTGGTTATGCACTAAGTTGGGTTAGGTAACCACCCTCCCCAATGACATAGTCTATTCAATAGCTGGTAGATCTTGAATAGATTGGCTATCTTTGGGAGCTTATGGATCACAAGCCCATTGATTATAATTTGGGAACAATGAAAAGAAAGGAGTAGGAAGAGCTTTCAAGAGAAAGAGATGTCTCTCCCCTCTTTTCTTAATAAAGTGGAAGTAGTTTTCGTAGAGGTAGTGAACAAAAGATCTTCTCTTCATTTGAAGAAACATACTTCTTTCATGGATTGGGATGGGAAAAGGAGATTTGTTTGGAATGGTTTGAGAGTTCCTTTGTTTGCAGGAGTTGGAGGAAAAGTAGTAGAAAATATAAGAACCCAATGTATTTTGATTCTTGAAGCATCCACAATTGGGCTGGTTCAAATTGAATTTTAATGGCGTCTCCAAAAGTAATCTGAAGCAGTAAAGAGCTAGATGCATAGCGAGACAGTGGGACGACTCTGTTGTGGGACGATCTGCCATTCCTCTACCAAGGGGAACAAATAATGAGGTGGAATTCAATGCTCTCATTCTAGACCTTCTCTTTTGAAAATATTCAGGGATCACAAGATTAGAAATTGAAAGACACTCTGCTCTAGTAATTAATGTTGCACAAACGAGTTCTACCCCTCATTGGAAATTAAGTGCTTTTCTCGACCAAACAATAGACCTAAAAAAAATTTAACCTTTTACAATCAGCCATATTTATTGGAAAGTGAATGTAGAGGCTGATTCGCTAGCCAACATGGCAGCGGATGAAGTAGAATCATACATGCTTGGATCCTAGTTGGATAGCAACAGGCAACAAAGAAGATGGACTAGTACAGAGAGAGGCCACTCAGTTATGCATTTAATTCTGGGATCTTAAACCCTAAACCCTAAACTACTCTTGTGGCTTCTCCTATCTTGACAAGATGACGACATACAAAGAAAAAAGAATGACTTGACTAGCATTTATTGGAATTCCTTCATTAGGCTCGTGTGGCAAGCAACTGAAGGAATTAAATAGAGGAGATGGGGTAATCTTTAACATCAATCACAGATGGAGACTCCTATCAAACTAGTGAATGTGAAGCACCGGATATCTTTTTGGGGGGAAATCACTTGCTAGACAAGATGGCAGCAGATGGAGTAGAATTATGCATGCTTGGATCCTAGTTGGATAGCAACAGGCAACGAAGAAGATGGACTAGTACAGAGAGAGGCCACTCAGTTATGCATTTAATTTTGGAATCAGCGGACCTATACTACTCTTGTGGCTTCTCCTATCTTGGTGAGATGACGACGTACAAAGAAAAAAGAATGACTTGACTGACATTTATTGGAATTCCTTCATTAGGCTCGTGCGGCAAGCAACTGAAGGAATTAAATAGAGGAGATGGGGTATTCTTTATCATCAATCACAGATGGAGACTCCTATCAAACTAGTGAATGTGAAGCACCAGATATCTTTTTTGGGGGAAAAAGTGGGGGCTAAATTGCCCCACCAACTTTAGGGTTTTTCCTGCCACTTGTCAATCATCTAAAGCTTGTCATTTTTTTCTAATTCATTTTTTCATTATTTTCTATTTATTACTTAACATGCTAAACAATATAATCCATGAGGCAACCAGCTTTCATAAATTTTGGAGCTTAAATTTTTAAGCATATACTAACTACAAAATTCATGGGACCATCTACTTAAAAATAATCCTAAAAAATCTCAGCAGCACCTACTAATTTTTTTAGGAAGTCCCCCTCCATGTGACCCCACCCTTAGGCAGGGATCCAATGGGGGGGAAGGTGAGGTCTTGAGCTCCACTTTTTAGGAACAAGAGGTCCCATGAGAATTTTTTTTTGGCTACAGGATTATTTAGAATCTTTTGTTGGAAAAGAGGAGCTCCTACTTTCCCCACCAGCTTAGGAGTGTTTTTTTCCCACATGTCAATCATCTCCTCTTTAGTTTCCACCAAAAATAAATGAATCCCTCCACAAATTTTAGAGGGAAATTGAGCCAAAAAATCATGGGACTTTTAATCTGAAATGCACTACAAAATTCATGGGACCACTAACTTTTAAATATTCCTAAACAATCTCAACAGCCTCAGCTCTATTTTTAAGAAAGCCCCCCTCCATGAGACCCCGCACTTAGTCTACTACAGCCAATTTCTATGACAGCATAGTATAAGAGGAAAGCGTCAAGCGTGCCATTGCCACTTTCAAACCTCTCGTCGATTAAAAGAACAACAATATTCAATTTCACTCTTTGCATGTTGAAAAATCAATCGACAACAGTGTATATTCGAATAAAATGTTAAATAGCCTCTAAATGCACACTATCTTATTCAACTAGGGCATAGAAACTGTGTATGCCCCTTCTCTTTGCGAGACTATTTTCCTGACGAGTCCTATAGACGAGATTGCCACCCATAGATTGCCCGTCAAGGTTTGATATCCAACCGATTTCAAAATAAAGAATGGGATTGATCGGATGTAATCCCTGGGGAGTGTTGACAGAATAGCTACAGCCTGATTGGACCTGATAGTGATGAACTTGTCCTCTAGGAAGTAATGTCATAGATTCAAATCTGGGGAGGACGGGGAAGTAAATCGCATATGATACTAGCACAGTAAGGTGCTTTCCTTCATTTGCATTGTAAGGGGTGGTCTAATACATGTCATGCTTCTGGATCTTAAGAACCTTAACTTTCTTATCTCGGCTTGAGAATAGAAACAACGGGTTTCCAATGGTTCCTTAAATTTAGGCTCAAGAAGAGAAAACAAAAAGAAGGATTAAATACTTCTCAGTTGATTATAGAAAAAAGCGGTTTAAACTGGTACCAATGCCGCCATTCTTTAAAATTGAGGCTCTTCCAACACCTTGACCAGGGCGGTGGGAAAGCAAAGGAAAAAAAATCGACGAAAGTAAAAACAGCATGTAATTGTAAAACAATCATCTCAAATTCAAATTATGACAAATTCAATTTGCATACATGTGTTTTTCTCCATTTAATTTGCATACCGCATACAAAGAACGCAGATCATCCGTGGGTATGTTTTTCTCAATTTCCTTTTGACTTGGATGACAGCCGGGCACGTAGCTCTCCAGTCCACTGTAGTAGCGACAAAATTGTGAAGTGAAAACAAGAAAAGGATCGCTAAAAATTTAGAGCAGAAAATAAAATGAAATCAATCTGACTCCAATGTATGTTGTACCTGACCCCGCTCAGAGCAGGATTTACAGGGAAAAATCCAATGACGAATAGATAAAGTCCAAGAGCTTGCATCACAAGAGCCGTGACAGTAAAAATTCCAACCCTCCAACATGTTACGCTGGTCATTTTCACTTGTTTTTATTGACCCTGCTCTGAATATTTGAAAATTTGTGAGCATTGAAGCAGATCCTTACAATCGATTCTACTGAAATCTCCTGAGGGAAAGCCTTTCCCGCTTCAAATTTCACATTCTCCAAGCGTCTTTTAAATTGTTAAAAGATTGTCACAGTCATGCTAAGGAGGAAGCTACTTTGTGATCAACCTATTTTTCTCCATGAACCTGCAAACACTGAAATCTATTTAAAGCTCTCTGTCTCGTCGATCAACGTTGCTTTTTTTCAGTTGGGACGCCTATAACGGACAACTACAACGTTGCTTTTCTTAAGTTGGGACGCGTCAAACGGATTTGAACATAGAATTTTAGATGTCCTTACATTGCCTAGGTACATCCTAAGTTTGAATGTGAATGTGAATGTGAATGTGAATGTGAATGTAAAAAGAAAGAAAGAAAAGAAATTAATTTTAATGTCCGCGAAGCTAAAGATAGGCTATGGGATAAACCGCTTCACACACCAATTTCTGTATTTCTGGTATTTTCTTGTGTAACTTGATGATGAGTGCCTTCAACTGCTCAGCAGTCCCCTCGTTGAATAAATCTACTCAAGAGTTCACTGACAAGAGAGTAGTAAAATTGTCCATGTTGTCTTCAAGGCGTCACACTCTAAAATGAAATGCATATCTGTTTCCACTTATCCGGAAGAGTAGAAAATACACTCTTTCCTCCCAAGCTTCTTTTGGTATTTTCCAACGCTCGATTTCACAGCGAAGTTGATGAGAGTTGGTTCTTAACTGGGCAATAAGAATTTTGGCTCTCCAAGAGATATTGACCCCAATGTAATCCTTTTGGTAATGGTTACGAGTGGGATTAAACTTTGCAATATAATACTCTTTCTTTCTCGTTAAACCTTTATCCCACGAACGCGTGTGGAATTTATTCATAACAAAAGCCTTTATCTCTTTACTATTTGTGGGGCAGATGTTCAAGTAAATATCTCATTTATTAAACCATTTGTTGTTTTGACGCATCCAAGTCTTCCTTCTTTTGCACAAAGTGTCACTGAAGACAACCTTAGGCCATCTGCTCTCATCCATTTGTTTAATTCTTTTTAAATATCTTATGAGTCACACCATAGCAATTGCTTCAATAGGACCAGCCCCCACCCAACTCAACATGATATCATAGGGGACTATACTTTTAATTTTGAACTTGTTTGTAATCAAGCATTTTTGAATTTTTTCAATTTCCTTCCGTTGTAAATTAGAAGTGTTGTTAGTCCACAGTTCACAACCATAGAGAATAATTGGCAGAACTAAAAGCCCAAAGAGAGTTTGAGTAGTTTTCCAATCCCATAGCTCAGCCTCTCTACATCTATTTTGGAAAGCATAAAATGCTTTCCAACCTCCCAAAAATCTCTTCTTTGTGCACCCTTCCCAACTTAAATTTTTATTGAAGTCAAGCCTGAGGTATTTGTAATCTGACACTTCTTCAAGAGTGTTGCCTTCAAAGTAAAACTTATGTTGGTTATGTTTTCTGCTATTAGAGAAAACCATCACTTTAGTCTTGTTGATATTGACTTGCATTCTCCCCCATTCTACAAAAATGCTCAAGGGAAAGTAAGTATTTTTGTAAGCCAAGAGCAGAGTTAGAGATCAAAATAAGGCCATCTGCATACAAAAGAAGCCTTATAACAAACTCGCCCAAATGAACACCATCTCCCCCTTGTAAGTTTAACCACTCTTCAAGTTTGTCAATATATAAACCAAAAAGGGTAGGGGACAATGGGCACCCTTGTTTGACCCTTATGTCACTTCTAAAACTTTCAGAGATGCCATCTCAAGTTCTGATTTTGACTTTAACCTCCTCATATAGTCTATGAACAACAACTCTAAGATGAATAGGGACCCCAAGTTCCTCTAGCCTGAGCCAAAGCTTTTCCCTAGAGAGTGTGTCAAACGCTTTTCTGAAACCTACAAAACAACAAAATGCTTCCTCCTTTTTCTCCCAAACTTTTTCAATGATGTGCCTTAAAGTTATATCGTGATCAACTGTAGAATGCTTAGGTCTGAAACCTGCTTTCCCTTTAGCACGTTTATCATTTTTTCTGCCCACTTGCTAATTTTGTTTTCTATCATACTCCCAAACAAATTTGCAAACAAAGAGTTTATCATAATGGTTCTATAATTGGATGGGCTATTGACATTGCCAAACTTGAAAAGAGGAATAGCAAGGCTAGTTGTCCAATCTAAAGGGAACCATTGTTGAATGATGTTGAAAAATTTTGTAATGTGAGGCGCAAGAATTTTCATGCCCCACTTTAGATACTCTACTTGAAGATCTGCAAGGTCTTTTGCTTTTCCAACACCTAATTTCTTGATTCACAACTCTATCTCTCGAATAGTGAAAAGCATAGAAGTGTTGACCACGGGAGGATTGTCAACCTTGGAGCCCTACTCATAAAGCTTCCTAGCACAGTCAAACCACTGAAAAGTTGTAATATTATTCTCTATTTGCTTTTTCTTTGGTTGTAGCTCTTTCCAAAATAACTGGGGGTTATTTTCCCCAGAAAGATAAGCTCTTCCCACCTTGTAATCATGAAATCATTTCGTAAAATATGCTTGTAACCTTTGATATTCATTTTCTCCTTGTTTGGCTCTTTCAAAGTTCTCCTTGCCTCTTTGCATTCTTCATCAAACCAAGCATTAGCTGGAAACAATTTTTTTTCAGATTTCTTATATTTTGCACGTTTGCAAGTTCATCAAGTGCACTTCGAATCAAGCTTGTTAGCGTGTGACTGTGAAAGCCATGAAACAAGATTTTTGCCCTCTTAACAAACTTCTCAAGCGCCATCTTGAATGTGCTACATTTTTTTTAGTCAAAAGAGTTCTACCCTTTGATGAAGATTGTTGAATGAACTGAATTTTTGTCCCACGCTACCGCTTTTCAGTCCAAGAAATGCTTAAATATATAGGATTATGATCAGAATTTATATCCTAAAGTTGTTCACCAATTTAAACGTCATCCATATTCTCACACAAGCCATCTGAACAAATTGCATAATCCACTGCACTTGCACCATTGTATGTACTGCAAGTGAAATCACCAGACCTAACCCATCTCACCAAATCATTGCAAATGACTAAATCAAATGCACCACAAAGAGTAAGAAGTTGCTCCCCAAAAGGATTGCAGCCTTTTTTGTCTTCTAAAACTCTTGCCCATTGATGATTGCTTTCTTTTGTAAGCCAAAGAGGGTTGCAATTTTTCTAATAACAGAGAATGCTAGCTTGTTCACTTGCAGTCCTAGCATTGAAGTCACCTACAAGAAGAACTTCACCTAGCTGAGAAAATATTGTAATATATTTTTTTAATGCAACAAAGGGATCTTTGTGGTTGAGCCCCTTATTTGTGTAAGTTTTTGAAACTTGTGGAGCAAAATAACATGCTGCAATTCTAATAAGTTTACCATTTTCTGAGATTTTGAACCCTGTGAATTGCTTATTTGAATCTTCTCTTTCTAGTTGAATGTGACGACGTTCTTTTTCCCTCACTAATATCATAATACCTCCATGTACATTTCCCTTTGTTGTTTTTATATTACATACAACCATTTTCAAACACCCTTCAAAGAAAGGTGTCTTTCACCCTTCATGTTCATGTGTTTCTATAAGATAAATTATGTATTTATCTATTGCAATATGCCCTAACTCGGGTCCATGCCTGCAAGGGTAACCTCTACAATTCCAATAAACTAATCTTAAGGGAGCCCAGGTAGGACTTGATTTCTATTTGTGTTGTCATACAAGACTCAAAGATGAGCCTTTATCCCTATTTACCCATTTTCTCCTTGTTGCAAAGTTACTTACTATGGAGTTCGTTGCCACCTCTTTGCTACTCACTTGTTGTTTTCTTTGCGAATGATGTCCAAAAGAGGCAATAACAATTTTTCCTTTATACAGTCATGCCCTTTTTCCCTCATCCCTTCATGTTATAACCTTTGATAATTTATCCTTTCTTTCCTCTTGTTGTTTAATAGTTAGATCTTCATCTAAAAAGAAGTGAGATCCCCACAAGAGATGTTTCTTGTTTAGGATACTTTTTTATCACGTATGCTTGACATAATGATTTTTATGGGTGTATCTCTCTCATCGCTAAGCTTTCCCACCCTCCATGCTTGGCTGACCTATCCTTGCCAAAACAACTTTTCTTTTAGAAAGTCACTGGCAATCACTTGTATGTTATGTATTTAAATTAGTAATTAAATATTATTTGAATGTGAATGTATGTTTTATGTTTAATTCAATTTTTTTTAATGTTTGGTAATGGTTCTATGTGAAATATTTTTTATTTGGAACTATGAATTGGTGGGAAGGTATAAGGCTTGCGAGCACAATGGCCCAGCAAGGGTTTGAACCTTGGTGGTCACTTTACCAATGAAGTCTTTAGACCACGAGACCCACATTCTAAGATAATATTTAATTCAATTAATTAGCGTTGGTAGTAGAATTTCTAATTACATACATTTCTTTTAGGGGAGTTGGGAAGTGCAAAACTATCAAAAAGATAGATAAGGGGTGTGAGCATTCATAGACAAGCATGGGTCCTTGATTTTATTAGGAGTATAATTCTTATAATTCATGACTAGGTCACGTACCATATCCAACAAAAAAATTTAAAATGTGGATTTTTAATTTGTACCTAAATAACTCCAACAATGTGGGAACCTCCAAATCTACAATATTTCACAAATTTGCATGGAAGCTCCCAATGACAATTGAAATAGATACGAATAGATAACTTGACTTAAAAATTTGACTAATATAACCTATGTTAATGGTGGCAAAGGAAGAAGGATAGGAGGATAAGAGTTAGAAATATATAGGGACATATAATCCAATAAAATGGTGGTTGAAACTAAACCAAATGAAGTAATCAATCATCTTCCCCTTATGCATTCAAATAGTCCTCGTATGTGAACATGCAAATACTCATGAAAAGGTTGTGCCTTAACTTACATTACGCTAAAATACCTACACAAAGAACAATATTATATAGTTTCTATGGCCAATGGGCATTCAAATATACATAAATAATGCTTTTATTTAGGGGGTATAAGCAAACAAACATAAACATATTCATTAAATCAAGCGAAGCAAGAACTCTCTAAGATGAGTTTGAAGAACAAAGGCTAAAAAAAGTACTAGTAATTAAAATCTAAATGATTTGTGTTTAATCAACTATCTTCTACAAGAATCAAATATATTTACAATGGGGTTTAGTCTATAGTTACACAACTATGAGGAGTCCTAAAGCAGTGAGAACCAAGGGAGCCGAAGGAAATTTATAAAGAATAAAGAGTAGGAGAGAGAACAGGGTTCGATGTCAAAAGATTTGAGCTATATTCTAGATGAGCTTCAATTGATATCAAATCAATGACCAAGAAGCAAGATATGAAAGGAATTAGGAATTAAATTGCAACAATTCAAAGTTGTGATGGTCATTGCCAGAAGTATTTAACATCTATAACATTCAAGTGAACAGAAAATGTGAAATTCAATGGAGAAGAGATTTTTGGCATCACAAATATTCAACAAAAAATACAATTAATAATTGATAGCATTGTTGAGGTTGTGTCAAATGTGAGGTAAAAAGAATAAAATGAAATTAATTTTATTTGATCAAAATGATCAAATAAATTTGAGAGAGGGAAGAGTTGCACTAACATGATTAGAAGAAAGGGTATCTTCCCATGCAAAGATCTTTAAAAAATGCTTAGCTTCATTTTTCAATGATGGTCCAAGAAACTTTGAATTGTCAAATCAACTTTATCATTAATGGCTAGCATAATTAAAAGAATTACAGTGTCACAAGAACTTAAAAAGTTTTAGAAAAAAGGAAAGAGGGTAAAATAAAGCGATGTTCACCAAGGAGTCAACCTAGTAGCATATTAAAAGGGAGATGCAAAGAAATATAAATCACTTGATTCTACTAGAGATCAATGTCTAGTGTAACTTGGGCAATGTTGGAGTGACAAAGTTTTACAAACCTCTAAGAGGAAAGGAGATAGAGGAGGTTGGGCCAACCATGACCATTTCACTTTAAAGGGAAGTCACATGTGATGGACGACTTATGGAAATATATTTTGTTGAATCACCAAAAGGATGTGAAAGGTCATGCAACTAATTAGAAGGAATGTGCATATCCCACAAAAGTACGAGGCTTGAAAACAAGAATTCCTTTAGACTTATTGAACATTGGCACTAAATATTTATCAAAGGGGTCAATAATGAATTAGCTAAAATCATAAAAGACTTGTGAATGACATAAAGGCAGTGAAAGGCAAAAGAGATTGTTCATAGAATGAGTCACGATGACTTGGATATCTTGATAAGTGTTCGCATTTCCCACTCTTGGTTGACTCAATGTTTGCTACTTGAAAGGTGTTACCCATTGTTCCTTTTAAGTGCATTATATTTATACTTATCTTTCATAGATATGGATCTTGAGCTATTAAATTTGTTGGATTCAAACTTGATTCACTTAGGATATGGGTAGAATAGTTATATCCTTGTGCATATGAGTTAATATTATGATACTATTGTGAGGTCCATATTAGGAGACGATTTATTGGGCTTATTTCCTTCATTGGTAAATATTATTATGAGTTAGATCTTCTTGGATATGAGAGATTCATATCCATGTTGCAAGTACATGATATATATATTTGTTTTGTCTAGGAGACTAAATGGGTATGGATGTTGTTATGGCTTTGCATTTAGGGTGTTATGAGGACATCATACTTGACACATTGTTGCTTCTTTGAGGTGTTGGTAGAAGGATAGGTTGTAGTTTATAGGTTTTTTCTATTCATTCTATGGTTTATTGCATGAGATTCATGTTCATATTATTTAGGAGGATGATGACATATTATGGAAGAGCATGCAGCAATTGACTTGCATGCACGAACCATTGCAATTGTTCTTGGTACTTCATATTTTGATTTATTTATCTTGCCTTAATATGAGTTTTGGTTAGAAAACTTAATATTCTTTGAGCTTCATTTTCAGATTTGGTATTACACATTCAATGAGAGTTCTTGGATATGTATGTTCTTCACTAACAATTTTTGGTACTAGGAGCTTGGTTGCAGTTTACGGGTTGATATGTAGTTGGAATGTAACTTTTTTGATGTTAGTTATATTGAGGATGTATGTATGGTTGGATGTATTGGCATGTGTTGTGAATTTCATTTCCAATCATGTCAATTTTTTTACTTTAACAACAGCTTGCGATCTTTGTTATTGCATTGGATTTTGGTGCTTTTGTTCATGGATAGGTACATCTTCACCTTGGATTTTTCCTTTCCTTCTATAGGTGCCATGTTTCAGAGGATGAGTGAATTTATTTCTTAAGATGGTGGTCACTTGGTTTTGTTGCAAGTGTCTTTATGGATATTAAGAGCATGTTGGAGATTCATGTGGTTACTTTGTAGGGGTAAAATGTCGAATCTATAATACCTGCAACAAGATTAAGTAGATCCAACCATAAAAGATCTAACTTGTTACACAAATTAGGCACCTACTCAAGAGAGATAAATATGAAAATCATGCACAAATAATCAATTAATCAACATAAATTCATGCACATAATTCACCAATGATTCTCCCTTGTCCTTCTCCTTTTCATGCAAATATTGGCTCCCAGATTCACTCCAATTATGGCAATATGACAATTTAAAGATTGTGGTTGTTGAATTATGAGAATTGAGTCTCATTTTATAGAATCGTGGACTTCAATGAACGGTTCATATCAAGGGGTGCTAACAGATAATGAATGGCTAGGATTAATCTAAACTGGACTGACAAGTCAGATTACTGAGACAAATTAGGAGTTGACTGGTTGCCTAACATAATTGATTAAATAGTTAAGTTGGTTGACTGGGAGTGGACAAAATAGATTAACCAGTGAACTGATTGCATGATTGAGAAGACTAAATTGATTGATTAGTCGAATTGAATTGATTGATGAAAGGAACTATTAGTCTGTGTCAATTAAAAGGGGTGGAATTGAAGGAATAATTAGCATTAAATAATTTGGAAAAAATAATTTAATTGTTCATGATAGGGAATAAATAAATTAAATAATTTATTTATTTTTAGAACAATGAGTTAGCAGGGGAAATGGAAAAGTAAATAAATTAAATAATTTATTTAATTCGAGAATAAATAGTTAGTAATATGAATTATCATTTAATTATGGTGACAATAACGAGGAAGAATAGTTTTAATTAAATATTACAGTTATTTAGTTAAACTTAGAGAAAGAGATTACTTAAACAATAAAAATTATTTAAATAATTTTTAGAAGAATAATTAAGGATCTTGATAGAATCTTAAATAGAAACTGAATAACAAAATAATTAATTAAAATTCTTCAATTATTGGAATTGGAGGGAACTCGTGATTTTAAAAATTGAATTAGGAAGAATGACACAAATTAATTAAATAATAAAGATTACTTAATTAATTAAGATGAATGTTAGTAAAATTGTTGTGTGCAGGTGACAAGACATTTTTTAGTGTCTGCATTTTGCCCCTCTTTGAGATAATGTATTTGCAGGTATTGTTTCAAAGAATAATTAGTGAAAATTAGGCCTCGGTATGCCCCTACGAGATCACGATAGCAACTAGGTAATATGATGCCCCTTGAAAATATGAGCAAAAAATATGGATAGGAGCTCAATTTGTCAACTCAATGACTAGGAATCCAATGAAACAAATAGATAAAAAATGAAGGTGTTTAGCACAAGTTATGGGCTCCAAAACGTGAAAGTCTACATGGCTAGTACAAAATGGATGGGTTGGACATCCACCAAGGAGGGGTAGGGGAGTATAAATAAGTCCTAGGGTTTTTAGAATTTATTTGTGCACATTGATCTTTGGAGATTAGAGGAGGAGAAGAGGTTTCTGAGCACATTTGAGGAGTGATGGCGGCTGATAGGGGTGACATTCACATTAATGAGCGAGTCAGGACATATCAGTGACTAGAGGGCGCAAGATCAGCGATGAGTGCTTTGTCAATTACGCATTTTTATTTCTCATATTGTATGCTTTTCAAAAAGTATGTTTTAGGGTTGCAGGTCTAAGCGACGCAACTGTATATCACATTCCCCGTAACTGATGGTAAAGCGATGCAATTGTTTTATGATAAAAAAAAATTGATGTGCAATTGACATTTATACGACGCAACTACATGAAATGGTTGACGCAAGCATAGTTGTAATACGATCCAATTGCATGTTAGACTTATGATTAAGTTAGGCCCATAAAGTGATGCATTTGAAAGGCAAAATCATATTTAAAATAATTCAACGCATTTGCATTTGTTTTAAAAATATGTAATTAATTAATGTAATTTGACATGTGATAAAATAGGAATAGTATAAATGCATGCTTGGCTTTGTAATTATTTTCATTGTGATTGATTTTATGTTTGCATTTTCATGTTTAGATCAAAGAGTCAATATTGATTACTCGGGGGAATCATCCTAAGACTCTTGTATATATACATCGATAATTCAAGAGGAGTTTGACCATCTAGATGGTATGGGACTACTACACATGACCTTTGTACCCTAGATTAGGGCTAATGGGGGTTGATTATTGCTTTGTGCAAAAGATGGCACTCAGAGACCTCTTCATTTCATTTACCAACTAGGGAGTTCATAGTGACGCTAGAGGATGTTTAGAGGATTTTGAGACTTCCTAATAGGGGTGAGAGTTTTGTATATTCATTACGGGCGAAGGTTAGAAATTTATTTGAGATTATTGAGGCTGAGATAAGGATTAAACACTATGAGATCATATTGTGAGACATAGTAGATGATTATGATGACTATTTTGGATTGTTATGCGGGGTAGTGGTGGGTGTGTTGGTTCCAAATAGGAGAGGTCATGGATTTATCATATGCTAGGGAGAGATGGTTGTTGGACTTCTCTAATGGTTCAATAACTAGGTAAATAAAACCATGACTTAAGGACTAGACATCCATACTAAGAAGTTGTTTATTCATCATGAAGACTCATTTATATGTCAACCCAGGGATGTGAAAGTTAAAATGGTGCAATAATGTATGTGCATTAAGAAGTAATTGAAGTCACACCTACTTTAAATGGAAAGAAGATAATTGTTGTAAAGTAAAGTACTAGAAAGGAAGACACTATTAAATATTAGTGCTTGCAGTAGCAGACAACTGCCAAGACTAAATCTAATTACTAAACATAAAATTGCCCACTGAAAAAAATGAATGGGATCATCCTCAAGTGGGACCCCTTGAGTGATTCTCTCATAACTTAACTCAGATACAAGAGATTAAAACAACATTTCATTCATTATGAACTTTGTTACAACATAACAACAAGTAAAATTGTGTTTCTTAGAACAATAACCAAAAACAAGATTACAACATTCAGAAGTTCTAACCTCGTAGAGGAACAACTGAGTATTATTTATAGGAGGAAAACTTAACTACTTCTAACTACTTAGTTGATCCACTCCTAACAAGCTATGAGGACACGAATTTATTTTAGGCATGAAAAGGGGGAGGAAGTTGTGCATGGATAAGACTTAGTCAACTCAATCCCATTTTAGATAAGATCTAGCACAAAAAACCCTCCTATATTTACTCAACTAACATACATGAGCATTGAGGGAAGAGTTATCAGTTCCACAAGATTCGGAAGTCTTCAATCATTTGACTTATTCAATACTTTGTCCCATTTGACTTCATCAGCGACTGAGCAACTAGTAGGATTTTCTTCCACTTTCTAAGCTTCGTTCATAACTGCATCATGATGTTAGTATGCACAAAATATTTTCATATTCATGATCACTTTGGAATAAAAATTATTCAATCACATGCAATATTAACATAGATATATCATACAACAGATTAGTATTAACAAAAAGGTTCCAAGGATAAGTTTATGCCCCATGCTTAATAAATTTAAGGAAACGCCATGAAAGGTATCATGAAACATGTCCTAAACCCTTAACAATAGTAGCAGAAATATTTAAAAATCTAATGAAAATGAGCCATAAATTAGCTCACCATTCCCCCCAACCTAAGGTTATGTTGGTCCTCTAGCAGGTGGACCCTGATTCTTTAGCCTAGCTTGACCTCTAAAGTCACCAATTTGTACGTGCCCAAGAGTCTTCACATTTTTGTTCTAGTAGAATCCTTGATTCCTTTCCAATCTGTCCCATCTTGATTGCAGTCATCTTTGTGACAAATACCCAAACACTATTCTACCATAGGTTGCAGTCATCTACTCATTTACTTGGTAGGCTTCCTCTTTAAGGGCCATGATCTTCCTCTTATGTTCAAGGTTGTAAACAATCCTATTCCAAGTGTAGAAAATGTTTTCAGGTTCTTTTGATTCATTCCTTAATGGCAGGGAGGTGTGGGTTTCTCAGTCTTTATATACTCTATACTATTGACCCCACCTGTTCTCATTCTAAATATAGGACATGAATGCTCTTAAATGAATATCTCCAATGTGTAATAGTGGATTCCATTCTTGATCAAAGGAAACAACATAAGTGTACATATATAACTCATAGAGTAAATTTCTTATCTCGAGTGGAGAAGATGTATAGGCTTGGAAAATTCATGGGGAGTTTTTATAGAAGGGTTTAAACCCAAAAGTACCCTTGATAACTTAAAAGAAAGAATTAACTCCCTCAAATGTAGTGCATAAATTATAGGGGGAGTAATACATTATAAATCTTTTGGTACCAAACTCATCATGTCTTTAACTTTGTTTTTCCATGCAGAAATTTATGTATTCTTCAGATTAATCTCCTCATTTTTCTTCTTAATCTCTTCCTGTAGCCAACATTTTTTTATTTTTCCCGTGCTTATTCTTTTTCCTTTATTTCCATCCAAATATCTAAGGCTATAGATTCCCATGAGAATGTTCTAGGCCTATGAATACCTATTGGCATCTTCTTTTGTTCAGGTTCCTTATATGCCACTCACTCAACAATAGTAGCAAGTTCTTCTAATCCTATATTTTCATAGTACTGACCACTTTCTGCCAATATTTCTTGATCTTTATGGGAAGATTATTCTTCTTATTATAATGTTCTTACCCTTCTTCCTCTAGCACATATTTATTCATAAGTTTATTATCTTGGTGCTTAGATGAACTAGAGGAGGTTGGGCTTGCCCTAGGAGATCGGTTGCAACAAATTCTCTCTTCCTCACTAGGAGAGGTGTAAACAGAATCTGATGATTCAATTTATATATTCACCTTCCTTTTAGCAGTTTCTAATTTCTTTCTGAGATTCCCTATGAGCATATGGCTCCTCCTATGAGGTACCTACTGGTAGTTTTTGTTGGTTTTGATTTCTTTGCAGGATTTTGGCTCTGTGCAGCAGGTGCATGGTGTTTTTCTTCCCTAGTTTTTCTCTTCCTAGGGCCAAGGTTATCCTTCTCAAACTTTTACTTCCTAGCTTTTCCTTTATTAATTTCTGTCTTTTTCATTTTTCATTTTCCTTTTTAATGGTTGCCCTAGAGCAAAATTTTGTCTTAGTTAGAGCATTCAAATTGGGGTCTATGGAAGAACTGTTTGCATCCTCATGCATGGATTTAAAAGTGCCTGAATTGGTTGTAGTAGGATTTTCACTAAAAAATGACCTAGAAGTGGAAGCTCCGAGGGTAATTTTGTGGCCCCTGCTTCCCCTCTGACCCTATGACTCAATGGTTTCCCTTTAGGTCTTACATTTACTACCCTAAACTTCTTAGTTCTTAAAATCTCCCTCCCCCATGACATGTGTGGGGATGCATCTTGCAAAGATCTTCCAAAAAGTAATTTTATCAAACAATGATGGGAAATAAAATTATCCCTACCTTTTTGGGTCTTTGCAGCCATGATCTTTAATAAGTTGTACAAAACATTAGGAGTGCTCATCCTTCTCCCATGCCTCATATGGCTTACCAATTTGAAATACATAGAATGTAAACAAGATTGTCAGACCTCACAGGTAAGATATTTGATGATGTACGTAACAATATCTATCCATTTCTCTAGAAATTAAGTTCTCCTCATCCCCTACTTGTCCACATAAAGTGGAGGATCTCCAGGCCTTGTAAATTCATCCCTTACTGTTACAACATCCTTTGTTTCAGGATAGGGTTCTCCATTTGTAGGAAACCCTAAAACCTCTACAATTCTCTTCCCGGTTGCTAGAAATTTTAATGTTTTAACCATAGCCTCCCAATTTGAGAAATTTCTAGCAAACTCAAAGGCAATTTCATTACTGAAGCTTGTGAATTTTAGGAAATAATCCAACCAACCATAATTTTTGAACTCTGGCTCACATACTACATCTTGCAAAATCAACCGGTGGTCTACTAGTTCACTTTTGATAGGGGACCTCCCATGGATACAAATTTACACCTGTCAAATTCTCCTTCAAATGCCCCTTTCATTACAATTCCCAAGCTGCAAATCCAAATCAAAAAATTCTCTCCATACGTTTGCAATTTTTCTTTATTCCTAACACCAATGTTGTATATTGCATTTTTTGTTTTCCTTAATTAGAATTATGATAATGAATTAGGCATTAATGAGGGGAATCATAAAAAAATATGTCAGTGGTTTCAATACGGGCAAGAGCTATAATCAAGCACATTGTCATATCACACATGCAGGTTGTCACTTTACTTCAAAATTCGCTACATTTAAGTTTAAAAACATGACATGCTAGCGTTAAAAACATGAGTAACAAAATGAAATGTAATGAGACATGGGTTAACATAAGAACCCCTTCCCCCAAACCTAAATGAAAGCAAGTTTCGACACATGTTAGGGTGAAAAGGATGATGTAATAGAGATTTGGGAAAAAAGATGTTATGCAAAATATAAATGTTAAAGTACAGTTGTGCAATAAATACATCTTGAGTACTAAATATACAAAAACAAATTGCAGGTACATAAAGATCTTGAATGGCATGAAATATCCATTCTAAAAATGGTGAAAATAAAGTGTTGAGCCAACAGGAGATACAAAAAAGAATTTAAATGAGGTGGAGGTGGAGTGATGTGGAAGGTGAAGTGGTATGAAATGAATGGGCAGTTGCATTTGTTAATGGTGAAATTAATTCCCACAAAATGTGAAAATCTTTATTATCAATGCATGTGTACCTTTACTTAGTTAGAGATGAGACACTAGGCCCACCTTCTTCTCTTGTAGGAAGATCAAGATTACAATAGTCAACAAACTGTTACATGAATTCTTTCTTGGAAGCTAGCTTGTGATATAGTTTGAGACGATGACCATTGACAAGAAGTTTAAATCTTTGACAAGGAATTTAAATATTATAGGTGTATATGGTGAAATGGTGGTCAAGGGTAGAACATAAAGTCACACGTGTACATTAGAAAGGGATCCTAAAATGTGACCCCTTTGGACTAAATTTGATTATCAAAACACAAGTAGATGAAGGGATTTTAATACATTATCTAGTCTTGAAATGATGTGTGATTTTAGGACTCTTTTGATTTATGTAGGGATGATATGATATAAATATAGATATATATGCAAGTAAATTTAAACAAAGACTCGTACAATGATAAAAAACAATATATCATATCTAGTGTATCAAAGTAAGTGCTATAAATTAACAAGGATGATGAAGAAATCACCTTAAAGGATAGTAGAGGATGCCCTTTCATATCTATAGAAACCTATCATACTACACTGAAATTGAAAATAGACAAGGATCTGGAAACACGTAGACTAGAACTTTCTGTTGTGAAAATCCAAGTGCTATAGGAATAGGTCAAACCTAGTTTGACCTATACCAGTATAAGTTTAAGGTGGTTTGACCTATACCCTAGAGGGTTGAATCTGAAGGTCTCAGGACTATGACTAAGACTACACGTCCATATCTACAATTCTGAATCTGAAACTCTGCAAATCTACACCTGCACACAAGAGAAGGGTAAATTTTTGGGGAAAGGGGCTTTCCTTGGTCAAGCTCCTATATAGGAATTAACTTTGAAATAAAATAATTAAAGCATATAAAACAAGATAAATATAAATATTCACTGGTGCAGGAACACCTAGGCAAATCCCTAAGTCTTGTTACAATTTTGGCTTGTACTAACCCTAGCCAAATCAGTAGGTTTTAATTTGACCTTAGAAGGTTTTGCAAGTGTGTTCCTAGGTGGATTAGACTAGGCTCAATCCAACCTAGATGTTTATTGCTTTCTAGTTGTTAGTGCTAGATTAGACCTAAGGTGGGAAAATGGGTTTAAATATGTCTAAAAGAATTTAAGGCTTAGGAAAGGGTAGAATAGTTCCTAAAATGGTTCCTAGAATCTTTCTACACCATTCTAGGTCAAATAGAGACCCTTAACAACAATTATGCAAAAAGATGTAATGTTGTCATAATGTTGCTTGACAACATTTTAGCAACTTTTAATGTTGCATGACAAAAAATGGAAATTTGGATTCCTTTCGAGGAAACATGATGGGTAGTTTCCATAATGGCCTAGAATCATGGGCATGGCATATTAAGGCAAAATGGATCCCATTTACCGAGAGAGAGAATAGAGAAGTGTAATTTTGGAAGTGAATGAAAGCTCTAAGTTCTGGTTTTCTGTGACAGTTGAGTTGCATTATGTTTATGAGTTATTGTAGAGATTGAATTGAAAGAGTTAGCATTGGTTCTGAGTAGCAATGACAATTCTAAGGATTCTCTGTTTATTAGTGTAGTGTTTTTGAGTTAATTTGTTTAGCTTTTGTAAATTATTTTATAAACTGTGTAGTTGCTGGAGTACATAGTGTGGTTTTTAGTTTCATGGCTCCCCCGTGGAAACCATCTGGGTCTAGATGGATATGGTAGGGGAGCCTTTGTACATTGTAAATATATAGGTAGGAGGTTAGAAGAGTCAATTTTCTAATTTTGAAGTCATGCCCTACGTGAGCATTAGGTGCCCGGTTAGTGGTTTGACATAGTGAATTAGATGTGCAATTGCAAGGGAATGAATGAGTGCTTAGAATCAAGTGTAGTTTCAGTAAGGTAGTGGTCCTATAGACACCTACAAGTGAGATTATGCATTGGCCAGTCCATCTAGGTAGAAATCAATGGACTACACATTTCTAGCCCAATTAGCCCTAGTTGTCCTACATTTCAGGATTCTACTGTATGAACAACTTAGGTACCTTAGACCTACAAAATATTAAAGGTCTTGATAAAGGGTATCTGAATGTGAAGTTTTTTTTTGAGTTCCTTTGTAATTTTTGGGAGTTAAGTGGGAAAAACACCTTGTTTAGGGCTAGTAGACCAATTAGGCCTATTAGGCCAAAAGGATAGTCCATCTTGAACTCGGTTGATTAAGTCTTGATGTCCCATTCAAATGGAGACATGTGGATGTCAAATGGTTGTTTCAATGATGGATACACACCCTACAACACTTGTGAAGATGTTGTGAAGAGATTGCACTTGGAGACATCCAAGGAAGAGTGAAGAGTTGAAGTAACCTTAATGTTAGTGATCCCTCAAGGTGAAGCACAAAGAGACTAACTCTTAGAGTTGAGTTAGGATAGTCTTAGGCCAGAAAAGAAAATACTATTGAGGTCCTAGAAGTGATTTTAGGATCTGGAGAAGGCTAGGACAAGCAAGGTCCTAGGTAAGTGACTGTGAAAGCACACCTTGGAGCATCTCTATCATATTGGTATCAAGAGCCTTGTTGATCAGGCTTGTGGTAAATGTTCCAACCAACAGAGTTAGTAGGAGAGTCTAAAATGGTGACAAATGCAAAGTTGGAAAAGAAGGTAGATGAACAATAAGAAGAGAATAGATTACTCAGAGAGAGATTGACACATTGGAACACAAAGTGGACCAAGTGGAAGAAAAGATTGGAGAAGTGAAGAATAAGGTTGAAGGGAAAGGTAAGGAGATTGCCATAGATGATGAAGTCCCTAAAGTTGACCCTGTCCTCATTGAGGAACCATTCTTAAAGGAAATAAAGGCTTTGAGTGGTAAAGCACTAGAAGGAGTTCCTATCTTTAGTGGAAAGATGGAACCAAAAATAGTCCTAGATTGGATAGAAGGACTAGAGAATCACTTTGAATGTGATGGAATTACTAAAGCTTAGAAGGTTAAAGTTGATAAGGCCAAACTTAGAGGTATGCACTCACTTGGTGGAAGTTTATCCAAGATGAGAGAGAGAAGGAAGGAAAGAAGCCCATTGCTACACAGAAGGCTATGGTTGCAAAAATCAGAGATGCTTATGTACCTAAGGATTATGAGATTCAGTTGCACAAAAGAAGATAGAAAGATTTGCATGTGAACTCTTACACCGAAGAGTTTCAAAGGCTATGCATGAGGTCTCGAGTTGCAGAAGATGAGAAGGTTAAGATAGCTAGATACCTTAATGGTATCAAGTGGATTATATAAGATGAAATGAGTCTCTTGTTTCCTGATACTATTCAGAAATGCCACCAAATTGCAGTGAAGGTAGAAGAGAAGCTAAGGAAGAAACAAGATTCAAGCACCACCAGAGGTAGAGGCAAAGGAAGAGACAATAGAGGACGGAGAGGTGGATATAGTGGTAGAAGTTCTGAAACAAAGAGTCAAGGAGAGACCAAAATCATTGAGCATTAAGAAGGAAATTCAAGAAGAGGCAACTTCAATAGAGGAAGGAACTCTAATAGTAATTGGAGAGGAAGAAATAGTGGTCAAGGAAGAGGTTCTTACTTTGCAACTATGAAGTGTTATTGTTGCAACCAAATGGGAAACCCTGCATACAGATGTCCAGAGAAAGGATTTACTTCCCAAGGAAGTGAAAAGAGGGTAAACTATGTTCAAGAGGAGTCTAGTGGTGGAAGTAAACACCCTGAGGTACCCCTAGAGTTAGAAGAAGGAGAAAACTTGATGATGAGAAGGACATTAATCAAGGAGCCACTCAAAGAAGGTCACTGTTTAGAGTGAAATGCAAGATGATGGGAAAATTTTGTAGAGTCATCATAGACTCATGGTCTACTGAAAACATAGTGTCAGAGGAGGCATTCAACAAACTGGAGATGAAGAGGATACCCCATACCAACCCATACAAAGTCACTTGGTTAAACAAACGGAAACATGTCCTTGTCAATGAACAATCTTGGGTGGAATTTTCAATTAGGAGATACAAAAACAAGGTGTTGTGTGAAATATTTCCTATGGATGCATGTCACCTACTCCTTAGTAGGCCATGGCAATTTGACCGACAGGCCATGCACGATGGAGCAAAGAATTCTTATTATTTTAAGAAGGACAATGTGACTTTCAAAATATAGTCACTGTTAGAGGATGGATAAATGAAGTCTACATGCCCCAATGTTCTTATGGTCAGTGAGAAGGATTTCATAGAAGCCTTAGAAGAAGGAGAGGGAGTAGGATTTGCACTTGTGTTGAAGCCAAAGGAAGAAAGTGCAGACAAGACAGTCACAAAGATAGAGTTGCCTAAGGAAGTGCAACAGATGTTGCAGAAGTATGAAGGCATTGTAAGTGATGGAAAACAATAAAACCTACCCCCTAAGAGAGCTTTTAGTCACCAAATTGAGTTTATCCCACAAGCTACCATTCCTAATAAGGCATCCTATAAAATGACTCCTCAAAAAAATGAGGAAATAGCTAAGTAAATCCAAGAACTCCTAAGCCAAGGTCTCACTAGGAAAAGCATTAGTCCTTGTGTCATACCCACTATCTTAGCACCCAAAAAGGGAGGAAATTAGAGGCTATGTACCGACTCAAGAGAAATAAACCGGATTACCATTAGCTATAGGTTCCCTATCCCTAGGATAGAAGACCTAATGGAATGTCTAGGAGAAGCCAAACTTTTCACAAAGATTGACTTAAAGAGTGGGTATCATCAAATTAGGGTAAATGAAGGGGATGAATGGAAGAAATCCTTCAAAACCACATAAGGTTTGTATGGATGGCTTATGATGCCATTTGGGCTATCCAATTCCCCATCTATATTCATGAGATTAATGAATGAAGTCCTTAAAGACTACTTAGGAAAATTTGTGGTAGTGTATTTAGATGATATACTCATCTATAGTAAGACCAAATAAGAACACCTCAGACATCTATAGATAGTTTTCAAGAATCTACATGAGGAGAAGTTGATGATAAACTTGGAGAAATGTGAATTCATGAAGCAGGAGCTAGTATACCTTGGGTTTGCGTTGTCCCAAGGCAATCTAAAGATGGATCCAAGTAACGTGGAAGCAATTCTCAATTGGCCTACTCCAAGGACATCAATAGAGGTAAGAATTTTTCATGGTTTAGATCAGTATTATAGGAAGTTCATAAAGAAATTTAGTGTAATTTTTGCTCCTATGCTTGATACTATAAAAGGTGGAATGAAAAATAAGTTTGTGTGGAATGAGCAACCTAACCATGGATTTGAGTTGTTGAAGAAGAATATTGCTACTCAACCAATCTTGATTTTTCCAAGCTTTGAGAAGTTGTTCACAATGGAGTGTGATGCTAGCAATTTGGCCATTAGAGTTGTTTTGAGTCAAGAGGGAAGACCAATGGCTTTCCAAAGTGAAAAGCCAAGTGAAACTAAGAATAAGTACTCTTCTTATGACCTAGAGATGTATGCTCTAGTCCAAGCACTAAGGAAGTGGGGGCACTACTTGCTTCCAAAAGAGTTTGTGGTCTATTTAGACAATCAAGCATCGAGTTTCTTGAATTCACAAGACAAGTTCAGTCATAAACATATGAAGTGGGTAGAGTATCTACAAGCCTACATCTTCGACATCAAGCACAAGAAGGGACTGCAGAATAAGGTAGAAAATGCCTTAAGTAGAAGAGCCCTGACTGTATAAGAGATACACCTACAGAGCATGGGTCTTGAGAGCTTCAAAGACCTATATGAAGAAGATGAAGACTTTGCAAACATCTACAAGGTATGTCAAGAGTACAAGAACCATTTTCATAGTGAATTCTCTGAATATATTATGCAAAGTGATCTATTGTTTAAAGGAAGTCAATTATGTGTTCCCAGAGGGTTTTTAAGAGAAAATTTGATTCAAGAGAAGCACAATGGTGCACTTAGTGGACATTTTGGTGTTAATAAGACCCAAGAGTTAGTACAGATGATGTGGATAGAAGTCTTGTTGCTGCTACAAAACCAACTTGGCTCTATTCTACGATCTTTCTCCTAGATCTCTTAGGGTGTTCACAACCCTAAACTGAGGTAAGTCACTCTCAAATTTACCTCCTCTTCAAGACTCAGTCACCATTGAAATGTTTTTCATCTTCTTCTTGTTGAACCTACACAAATAGATTCATTCTACTTGCTTATTCAATGTTTTCTGAGCATTGCTTTCATTCTCTTCCCTATTCAGACTATTATCGATCTCGCCTAGGGTAAGATCTCCATATTTACTCTTGTTTCTTCTCCTACCAAAAAAAAAAGGGAAACTATGTACAAGGGCTCCTCTCGAGTTCCATCCCAACACATGATTCTCACCATGGATTCAAGAATCTCGAGGGGCCATTAATGCTTACAACCCAGAATGGGTGAAGAACTAAATAGCTTGCAAAATAGAAAATAAAATAACTAATCTACTTGCATGCAAAAAGAACCACAAAGAAACTTGATATCCACTAAACACACAATCTGCAACTTCTCATTACTAGAAACAAAACAAAACAATACAATAATCTGTAACTTTCTAATTTCCTGTAGCTTCTTTTCTTCTACAATCTCTACCCTCTAGATCTCCAAAAATGAAGGCCTGGGATGTTATTAGTAACCATCCTCTCATAGGAAACAACCCTAACAGTCCACTCATTCACAAGAATCTCTTCAGGAACCGTTACACTAACCATACTATCCATAAAAGACAAGATTCATTTTTCACGGTTCGTTACGACTGAATATTGCCGAGCAACAGTAATGCAAGCCGAGCTGCAGTATTGGCCGAGCTATAGTGTTAACTTGGCTACAGTGTTAACTTGGCATCAGTGTTAACTTGACATCAGTGTTAACTCGACATTAGTGTTAACTTGGCACCAGTGTTAACTTGACACTAGTGTAGGCCAAGTTCCAGTGATACCAAGCAGCTTATCCAAGGTTCCCAATGCCTTGGTTGGATTTCCAGAGGCTTACAAACTACCTCACACACACACAACTAAAGGAAACCAATTAAGTAGCCTATCTAGACATGGATTGATTTATTTATTTCCATCTCAGGGAAAAATAAATGACCTTCTAAGGTCCACACACACTCTCCTGACTTGGCTAGAGTCAGTACATGCCAAAAATAAAGAGCTAGGGGTTTGAGCTAGGTGTGCTCCTGCACCATACTCCCCCAGAAAAAAGAAAGGTTAATCCATCCTTGGATTGAGCATGTTTGGATCAATTCCCAACCTCTTGAAGTCTGTTTCTCTGATCCAAGTAGCATCAACATCTCATTTTTCATGTCATTTGACAAGGTGCTCCATATAGTCTTTGTTCCTAGTCTCCTTATAGACCCTTGAGTCTAGTATCTTTTCAGCTGTCATAGATGGACTAGGGATTAATTTCAGATCTTTTACCTCTTGAAGGTTTTGATCAACATCTTGAATTGGTCCTGTGTATCCTATCAAGTCTGCAATGTTGAAAACTGGTGACAACCCAATGTCTTCAGGAAGCTCCACCTTGTATGCATTGTTTCCATACTTTGCAAGTATCTTACATGGACCTAGCCTCTTCATCTATAGCTTGTG
>MU225854.1:355124-474741 GCA_018584345.1 Thuja plicata | reverse complement strand
AACACATGTTGTCCTTTGTTGAGCCATGTAACCTTGTATGGGTTTTCATGTGGAATCCTTTTCAAATTTAACTTGGTGGTTGTCTCTTCACTAATGATATTATCAGTTGAGCCTGAATCAATAATGAATCTACACACCTTTCCTATAATATTGCACTTCACTCTAAAGAGTGCTCTCCTTTGGCTTGGTTCTTCTTTTCTTGGCTCTTTGATTAAGGTCCTTGTCATGAGGTTCTCACCTTCTTCTGATTCTAATGGTACCTCAGATGGATTGCTGTTGCAACTTGATTCTTCTTGGACATAGTTAACTCTTTTCCCACCTCCATGAGAAGTAGAATATTTTTCAGGACACCGATATGCAGGATGTCCAAATTGCTGATAGTTGTAACACTTCATTGAAGAGAAGTAAGATCCTCTTCCTTGGTTATTAGTTCTTCCTCTTGAACTACTATTTGAGCCTCTTCCATGGTTATAACCACCTCTTGTGTTATTGGATTCTCCTTGATTCTCAATGAGTTTGGACTCACTCTAATTTCTTCCTCCATATCCTCCTCTATGACCTTTGTTGTCTCTTCCTCTTCCTCTGCTATTTGAATCTTGCTTCTTCTTGAATTTTCCCTCCACCTTGAGGGCTAGCTGGTAACATTGGTGTACAGTCTTGGGGTTTAAGAGACTAATTTCCTCTTGGATACTCCACTTGAGTCCATTCAAGTACCTAGCCACTTTCAAGCTTTCTTCTTCCATCACATGCGACCTTAAGCATAGTTTGTGAAATTCTTCAGTGTAGGAACTGACTTCTAAATATTTTTGTCTTATATTCTGTCTCTTTTTGTGCAACTACACTTCATAATCATTAGGAAGGTAAGTTTCCTTCATCTTGGCCACCATACCTTTCCAACTGGTTATGGGGTTCTTTCCTTCTTTTGCCCTCTCATCTTGGACAAACTTCCACCAAGTGAGAGCAGTTCCTCTCAACCTTGTCTTGGCTATTCTCACTTTCTGAGCTTCGCTCACATTATCACATTCAAAGTGATTTTCAAGACCTTCTATTTATTCCATGATTAACTCTGGTTCCATCTTGCCACTAAATAGAGGCACACCTTCTAAGGACTTACCACTCATTGCCTTCAATGCTTTCAAGAATGGCTCTTCTTGTAGCACAGGGCCTGGCTCTAGAATAATGTCTTCCTCTTCCACTGCTTTACCCTTTCCATCAGCTTCTCTCATCCGTTCACTGACTGCTGTAGCCCTAAGCTTCACTTCTTCCAACTTAGTTGCCATTTCAGCTAACTGTTCCTTCAGGAGTATATTCTCCTCCTTTTTCTCTTCCACATCTTTTGCAAGTTCCACATTGGTCACCATCTTGGATGAGTTGACAAACATTTCTGCAGATAACATCCAAACAACACACGTCCAAATCTTTTAGGGCTCTGATACCAATCGGATGTGGATAGAAGTCTTGTTGCTGCTACAGAACCAGCTTGGCTCTGTTCTGAGATCTTTCTCCTAGATCTCTTAGTGTATTCACAACCCTAAATTGAGGCAAGTCACTCTCAACTTTACCTCCTCTTCAAGACTCAGTCCCCATCAAAATTATTTTCATCTTCTTCTTGTTGAACCTACACAAATAGATTCATTCTACTTTCTTATTCAATGTTTTTTGAACATTGCTTTCATTCTCTTCCCTAGCCGGACTATTACCGAGCTCGCCTAGGGTAAGATATCCAGATTTACACCTATTGCTTCTCCTACCAAAAACAAAAGGGAAACTATGTACAAGGGCTCCTCTCAAGTTCCATCCCAACACATGATTCTCACCATGGGTTCAGGAATCTTGAGGGGCCATTAATGCTTACAACCTTGAATGGGTGAAGAACTAAATAGCTTGCAAAATAGAAAATAAAATAACTAATCTACTTGCATGCAAAAATAACCACAAAGAAACTTGATATCCACTAAACACACAGTCCGCAACTTCTCATTACTAGAAACAAAACAAAACAATACAATAATCTATAACTTTCTACTTTCCTGTAGATTCTTTTCTTCTACAATCTCTACCCTCCAAATCTCCAAAAATGAAGGCCTGGGATGTTATTAGTAACCATCCTCTCAAAGGAAACAACCCTAACGGTCCGCTCATTCACAAGAATCTCTTCAGGAACTGTTACACTAACCCTACTGTCCATAAAAGATAAGATCTACTTTTCATGGGCCGTTACAACTGAATATTGCCAAGCAACAGTAATGCAAGCCGAGCTGCAGTATTAACTCGGGTGCAGTGTTAACTCGGCATTAGTGTTAACTCAGCACCAGTGTTAACTCGGCACCAGTGTTAACTCAAAATCAGTGTTAACTCAGCACTAGTGTTAACTCGGCACCAATGTAGGCCGAGTGCCAGTGATACCAAGCAGCTTATCCAAGGTTCCCAATGCCTTGGTTGGATTTCTAGAGGCTTACAAACTACCTCTCACACACACACAACTAAAGGAAACCAACTAAGCAACCTATCTAGACATGGATTGACCTAGTCATTTCCATCTTAGGGAAAAGCAAATTACCTTCTAAGGTCCACACACACTCTCCTGACTTGGATATAGTCAGTACATACGAGAAATAAAGAGCTAGGGGTTTGAGCTAGGTGTGCTCCTGCACCAACAGAGGTTTTACTTTTTGCCTAAAATGAATTTGGACATTAGGAAGTATGTAGAAAGTTGTGTTGTATGTCAAAAAGCAAAGGGTACATCTTCCAATGCAAGCCTTTACCAACCTCTTCCCATTCCTAGTAGACCATGGGAATGCTTGAGCATGGATTTTGTGGTAGGATTGCCAAAGACCAAATAGGGAATGGATAGCATCTATGTTATTGTAGATAGATTCAGTAAGATGACACATTTTGTACATTGCAAGACAATTCATGATGTAAGTCAATTAACTCACCTATTCTTCAAGGAGGTAGTTAGAATTCATGGATCACCATTGAGTATAGTATCAGACAGAGATACAAAGTTCATGAGTCATTTTTGGAAGGCACTTTGGCAAAATCTAGGAACAAATTTGTCTTTTGGTTCTGCATATCACCCTCAAACTAATGGTCAAAATGAGGTGGTAAATAGGAGTCTAGGTAACCTCCTAAGGTTCCTAACTAAGGAGTATGGTCAAGCTTGGGACCAACTCATTGGACAGGCAGAGTATGCCTATAATGACACTATCAACAAAGCCACAGGGAAAAGCCCCTTTGAAATAGTTTGTGGAATACACCCAAGGGGAATATTTTAACTTAGAGAATTGAAGGATGGAGCCAAGGGTAGTGGCTATGCAGAATATTTTGCACATTCTATGCAAGAAGTGCATGAGATAGTAAGAAAGACATTGACTGAGAATACATAGAAAATTAAGAGCAAGGTGGATGAAAGAAAAAGGGATGTCCAATTCCAAATAGGGGATCTAGTAATGGTCCATCTAAACAAAGCAAGATTGCAGAAAGGAGTGCCTCATAAGTTACAGATTAGAATAATTGGCCCATGTACCATTCTGGCCATATATGGCACTAATGCATATAAAGTGGAGCTACCAAAAGATAGTGGTTTATCTCTGGTGTTCAATGTGGCAGATTTGATCCTGTACAAAGGACCAACACCAGATCTAGACCAGAGCCTTAAAGAGGTCATAAGTGAGGTAGAAGACCTAAACTTGACCCCTACTCCACCTAAGAAGGCAGAGAAGATACTTGACTCCAGGGCTTACAAGAAGACCAGACAGAGAACCTATTATGAGCACTTGATTAAATGGTATGGAAAAGAAGATGTAGAGGAAACTTGGATCAAGGAGACTGAATTCAAGAATTTGGGAGTGGATTCCAACTTACTCAATCCAAGGGTGGATTGAAGTCTTTTCATTTGGGGAGCATGGTGCTTGTACTGACCCTAGCCAAGTCTGTAGGTTTTAATTTGACCTTGGAAGGTCTTGCAAGTGTGTTCCTAGGTGGATTAGACTAGGCTCAATCCAACCTAGATGTTTATTGCTTTCTAGTTGTTAGTGCTAGATTAGATCTAAGGTGGGAGAAAGGGTGTAAATATTTATAAAATCCTTTAAGTCTTAGGAAAGGATATAATAGTGCCTAAAATGGTTCCTAGAATCTTTCTACACCATTCTAGGTCGAATAGAGACCATTAGCAACAATTATGCAAAAAGATGTAATGTTGTCATAATGTTGCTTGACAACATTTTAGCAACTTTTAATGTTGCATGAAAACAAATGGAAATTTGGATTCCTTTCAAGGAAACATGATGGGTAGTTTCCATAATGACCTATAATAATGGGCATGGAATATTAAGGCAAAATGGATACCATTTCCCGAGAGAGAGAATAAAGAAGTGTAATTTTGGATGTGACTAAAAGCTCTGAGTTCTAGTTTTCAGTGACAGTCGAGTTGCATTATGTTTATGAGTTATTGTATGGATTGAATTGAAAGAGTTAGAATTAGTTATGAGTAGTAGTGATAATTATAAGGTTTTTTTTTTCAGTACTGTAGTGGTTTTGAGTTCATTTGTTTAGCTTTTGTAAATTATTTTGTAAACTGTGTAGTTGTTGGAGTAGACAGTGTGGTTTTTAGTTTCATGGCTCCCCCATAGAATCCAACCATGGAAACCATCTAGTTCTAGATGAATATGGTAGGGGATCCTCTATACATTGTAAATATGCAGGTAGGAGGTTAGAAGAGTCAATTCGCTATTTTTGAAGTCATGCCCTAGGTGAGCATTGGGTGCCCAGTTAGTGGTTTGACATAGTGAATTAGATGTGCAATTGCAGGGGAATGAATGAGTGCTTAGAATCAAGTGCAGTTTAAGTAATTTAGTGTTCCTACAGACACCTACAAGTGAGATTAGGCATTGGCCAATCCATCTAGGTGGATTTCTAGGTAGAAATCAGTGGACTGCACATTTCTAGCCCAATTAGCCCTAGTTGTCCTACATTTCAGGATTCTACTGTACGGACAACTTAGGTACCTTAGACCTACAAAATCTTAAAGGTATTGATAAAGGGTATCTTAATTTGAAGCTTTTTTTTGAGGTCCTTTGTAAGTTTTGGGAGTTAAGTGGGAAAAACACCCTGTTTAGGGCTATTAGACCAATTAGGCCTATTAGGCCAAAAGGATAGTCCATCTTGAACTCGATTGATTAAGTCTTGATGTACCATTAAAATGGAGTCATATGGATGTCAAATGGTTGTTTCAATGATGAATACACCCCCTGAAGTACTTGTGAAGATGTTGTGAAGAGATTTCACTTGGGGTCATCCAAGGAAGAGTGAAGAGTTGAAGTAACCTTAATGTTAGTGATCCCTCAAGGTGAAGCACAAAGAGACTAACTCTTGGTGTTGAGTTAGGATAGTCTTAGGCTAGAAGATAAAATACTATTGAGGTCCTAGAAGTGATTTTAGGATCTGGTGAAGGCTAGGATAAGAAAGGTCCTAAGTAAGTGACTGTGCAAGTACACCTTCGAGCATCTCTATCATTCACCTTGCTAATTAAACCCTTTTAGATGGATATGGATCCGCTATAACCATAAATATGTATACTTTATTGATTGAATGTTGATAGAATGTAGGAAGTCTTCGCCAATGCAATAGATCTACACTTTAAAAATCATATATCATGGATGTATGTATGCTTGATATGATTGAATGGAGAAGGAGAGGAATGAAGAATGGATATGGATCCTTTTTCTCAATTGGGAAATCCTCCACTAATCCAACATGGGAGAGGAATTCGCACAATTCAATAGAATAATTCCTTGTAAATGGATGGATAGAAGATATGCTTCAAATCTTTGAGCCAAATCCTTGCTTCCTTTCTAGAAATCACCAAAAAGATATTGAATGCACCTTGGACTTTATTACTTGAGATTAGATTATCACTTGCATGTATATGTCTAGCATAGATGTAATATGTGTGTCATATATGAAAAAATGAAGGAAAGAGGCCTCCTTTTATAGTGATTTTGGAGTCCAAATCCACAAAGACTGACCTCGCTGAGCGGGAAAATGAAAATAGTTTGCATTAGGTCCAAAACCCACCAAAATTCAACCCCTGAGGTATAGGTTGAAAGTGGTTTGACCTATACCTAGTATAGGTCACAAAAGGTTTGACCTATACCTAAAGGGGTAAATTATGAGGAAAACATTGTGGGGTTCAAGAAGTATGAAGAGGCTCGGGGAAAATAGAGAGAAAAGAGATAAAATAAAGCATAAATGCATCCAAAATTGAGGAGATCACTAAAATGGGGCCCAATAATTCCTATAGCTTCCAAATTAATGGGTGCTAACTTTTTAGGACTATGCATATAGCCCCCACTTTAGCAAGAGTTTGAGACAAGCTCATGATCATGGTAAAGTAGATCAAATGCATAAGATGATCTCACCAAGGTTAAGGAGACAAGGAAACATCAAGCCCAAATGAGAATTAAATCCTCATCAAATCCAAAACTAAGATAAGAGAGAAGAAAGTGAGAGAAGAAAAGTGTGATTATCTTAGCCCTAGTAAGATTGCATGTCTTACTGTGAACCACACAAAGAATGAAAAGTGTGACCACCATGCCTAGTAAGATTGTATGTCTTACTATGGCCCACACAAAAAAGTGCCTCAAAAGATGGCATTGAAATTTCTATCAGGTTGTATGCCATTTTAGTCAATCGATCTAGGATGTGTTCTTAAATATTGTATATCAAAAAGGAATCCAATAAAGAGTGATCTGTCCTTAAGGATTGTATGTCCATAAGGGATCAAAACAAAAAGGAGGGATCAGTCATAAAGGATTGTAGGTCCATAATGGATCCAAGATGTAAAGCATCATTAAAAAACAATGCAAGTGTGAAAAATGTGAGCGAAGTGTATGCCCCCATGTTAAAGAAATTGCAAATGCCTTAACAAGAGTAATGGCTTTAACAGAGCATACATACATCCACTAGAAATGTTTCCATTGTGAAATACCCTCAATAAATGACAAATCAATGGAAATGAGCACATGAAAAAAGATAGCATGAAAGGGATCTACCAAATTTGGGTTCAGTACGTCATATGATAACTCATGTTTATCATAATTATGTCAAAATTAACTATCATCATCCCCCAAAGGAAGTAGAACTACAACATAATGGAAGAAAGACATGTAAGAGTTACAAAGAAGAGTATTTTTGGCTGGTGAGATGGAGACCAAAAAGAATAGGCTCTATCATTTTGCATAATCCCAAACAGACAACATAAAGGAACATTTACAAATAATGGACTGTGTAGAACATAACATGTAACAACATATAGAAGAAGTAAGATACAAATACAAGAATGATTATGAAATTGTGATTCCTTTATCACCTTGCACCAATGGGAAACAAGGGTCATTTGAAGAAATCTAAACAAGACATATAACAAACATCACATCATGAGGAAAAAACATCATGACAAACAAGCAAACAAAAAAGAAAAAAAAAAGGATCCATCATGTAAGAGGAGCTAGTCAAGCGTATCACCTTCGCCCCCCATCTCAGTCTATAGTGTTTATAGAAGGTGGGAAGCTCTCAAGAGGAGCACCATCAAGCACAAAAAATAGAACAATATCCAAACAAGGACCCTACTGTGAAGATAGGTCATTATGTTATTCACTAGGAGTGATAGATAACTATTGTAAAAGTATAACTAGTAAATCTTTATCAAGATTAATAGTCTCATAAATATCATCAAAATCACTAGCATGCATATCATTGTTAGTATCATGGAAATCATCATCAAGAGTATCTTCTTCATCAAGATTAATTGCAATTCTAATCTAAGATACAAATAGCATTGTCATGTTTATTCATTTTAACTTTGTTTAAATTCAATTCCTCCATAGGCTTAAGCATTGGTTTGTCAAAGGAAAGTGAGGTATGAGGAGGGGTATGAGGTGAATAAATGTTTTGGGAAGCACGTTCATGAGCTCTAGCATGACATTTGTGATGACCATCATAAACATGATGATTACATTTGGTTTTGATAGATATTTGGGTTGGGATAGGATCAATCAACATTGGGTCTTTTTCTTCTTTAGGAGGAAGAACTGAAGGGACCACACTAGGTTGAGAGATGACAGGAATATAATGTAGACAAGAAATAGGAGAAATAGGTGGTGTAGGAAGAATTCCATGACTAGGATCATCCTTAGGTTTTCTAAGTTCACAAATATTTTGAATCTTAAAGGCTTGGTATGAGAAAAAAAATAATTAGGACAAATTCTAGTTGTTTGAGGCATGTAGGGCCAAAAGAAATCAAGGTCAATGGAGTCTCAAGGCACAAAAGGTTGATAAAGACTATGGTTAACAGTCATGATCTCTCCATTATGAGGAAATTTACCAAAAATGAATAGGAGAAATGACAAAATTCAATGAGGTAAGCCAAGGAAGACCAAGTTTGACTTGAAATTGATCATAAGTAGGAATAACAGTAAAAGTAGTATCCAAAGTTTTACCACCAAATTCCATAGGAAAAGAAATGGAACCATGGGAGGGATAAAGGAAATCATTGAAAGTTTGAATCAAAACACCAAATTTATCATAAAAATATCTATGTAATCATTTACTAAAAATATGCTCTTCAGTTATCACATTCACCATGCAAGTGGGATCAACAAGAGTACCACATGAAGGAATACCATCAACCCTAGCAACAATGTAAAGAGGACCATCAGGTGCCTTAATTGTTTTAGAAAGATCAAAGCTAATGCAATATTGAAGTGGAGATTTAGGTGTAGGCTGAACATGTTCAATTTGCTTGACAATATGAGTGGCTTCATCAAATTTCTCATTATAATCAATGTGTGTGGGAGAAGAAGGTTGTTCAATAGTATTGGTTGAATGAGATGGAAAAGGATTAGTGTATATTTGAAAATTTTGATTAGGAGCTGCAACTGATTTGTTTCCTTGGCTAATATCAACATCTACATTTATAACATTAGCATCAATAAGGCCTTGAAACATATTTTTCAAGGAATAGCATTTTTCAGTATCATGACTAGGTTGACAATGAAATTGACATAAATATTTGGGATCAAAGAATATGGAGAGTGGTTTGGATGGGTCAATTGGTTTGATATGATGAATTTTAATCATGTTTGCATTCATTAACTTCAACATTACATTATGCAAATATTCAAATAGTGGAGTAAAAGTATGAGAAGGTCTAAAAATAGACAAAAAAGGAGTCACACTTTTGGATGTTGCTGCCATTTTTTCATCAAGTATGTTGGATGATTTTTTGATTTTGATGTAGTTGTTTGAATTCTGAAATTTGTTGAAAGTGGATGCAACATCACTCTTATCAACGAAAACATGATCCATTAGAGTTTTTCTCTCAAATTAATTACTTGAAGTTGATAATGATGAAGCACTGCACACAATTGTGAAAAGGAAGAGAACTCAAAGAGGAGTATCTTATCTCTAATGTCCTTTTGTAAATTAGAATGAAAATGCATTGTATATCAACAAAAGGCACATGATAAGAAATCTAAGCATGCAAATGCTTAAATCTACCAATGAAGTCGCTAATTTTTTCTTTAACACCTTGTTTAATATGCATCAAATCATTCAAATATATTCGAGGACCAATGTTGTTTTGAAATTGTTGAATAAAAGAATTAGCAAGATTGTGGAAGGAATCAATGGAATAAGGAGGCAAAGAACAATACCATTGAAAAAATTTGTCTCAAAAATTTCTAGTAAACAACTTTTTCACGAACCTATTGTTGTGAGATAAATCGCTATACAAGGTTTGAAAAGTTTTAATATGAGTCATAGATCACCCTTACCATTATAAGTCTCAAGACAAGGAATCTCAATACTTTGTGGGATAAATACTCGGATAATATCCATGCAAAAAAGGAATAGCAATATCACATGTAGGAATGTTGATTTTGGATTGATTCAAAGAAGAAAGTTGTTTTTGCAAAGAAGATATGGTTTGAGATAAGCTATTAATGGGATAATCAATGGAAGAAATGATAGGAGGAGAAACATTGTAAATGTTAGGAATATTGTGGGAAACGAAGGGAATGTTGGAAGAAGCATGAAGCGTGGTAGGAGAATTTTTGGAAATAGGGTTGGGATATAAAAAAGGAACACTATGATAAGAAGGCATAAATGAAGGCAATGAAACACATGGAACACTCTTAGGAAGAGAAGGAAGAGTAGGATTATGGAGACTCACATGTGTGGGGTTAGAAGTTTGGATTGAAGTTGTGATAAGAGGTGGAGCATAATTGGAGAGAATAGGAATGGAAGTAGAGATAGGCCAAGACGTTTCAACACTTGTAGTAGGTGGAATATAGCCTAATTCTTCAGTATGTTCCTTAAGAGGTAAACATTGGAATCAATAAGATGGGAAATTACACACAAGAGTTTAAGACCATGTTCATCATTATGAATGAGTTTATTTAAACCTTCTACAGTAGAAAGAGCTTTAGGATCATGATTGTCTTGAGCTAACCAATGTTCCAACTTTTCAAAATCATGAGTAAGCTTTTGCACTTGGGTGGGAGGAACTCTTAATTCTTCATCTTCATTATGAGAAGAATGAGAAGTGTTTTTCTCCATGATAGGATTGGTATTATTAGGATGCATGTTGGTTTCATAAAGATTCCTAGGAAATAAGGGGGGTTCATGATCAAAGGAACCTATGAGTCTACAAATTGTTCTAACCAGAATACTAAAGGTTAGACTCAAAGTGATAAAGCTCGTACATAAAGGAATGAAAGGAAAGGAAGATAGAATGAAAAAATGTAATGTAAATACAGATTATCACAATGCATATAAAGTAGATCTAGATATGAAAGAAGATTTAACACCAAATTAACCTATATCTAAATGCATACCATGTAACCCAAAAAAATGTGGATACAAAGTAGATCTAAATACGGGAAGGAATCTATCTAACAAATTAAAAAGAATGAAAGGGAGAATATATGATGTATATAAAGTAGACTAAGATTTAAAGAAGATCTAAAACCAAAATCAGAATGAAAATGTTATGAGTCAGGTTCACCAAAATGTATATGGTGAAACAATGATCAAGGATAGACCACCAAGTCACACATGTACATTGGAAAGGGATCCCAACATGTGACCCCTTTGGAACAAATATGATTATCAAAACCCAAGTAGATGAAGGGATGCTAATGCATGATCTAGTATTGAAAGGATGTGTTATTTTAGGACTCTTTCCATTTATGTAGGGATGATATGATAAAAATGTAGATATATATGCTAGTAAAGTAAAAAAAACACTCGTGCAATGATAAAAAACAAGATATCAGACCTAGTGTATCAAAGTAAGTGCTATAAATTAACAAGGAAGATGAAGAACTAACCTTGAAGGCTAGTAGAGGAATCCCTTTCAAGTCTTTAAAAACCTTGTCAGAGTGCACTGAAACTAGAAACATATCAGTATCAGGAAACTTTCAGACTGGAACTTTCTGTTGTGAAAATATGAGTGTTGTATGAACAGGTCAAACCTAGTTCAACCTATACCAGTATAGATAGAAGGTGGTTTAACCTGTACCCTCGAGGGATGAATTTGAAGGTCTCAAGACTGTGACTGAGACTACACTTTTAGATCTTAATTTCAGAATCAGAAACCCTGTGAATCTGCACTTGCACACAAGAGAAGGGGAAATTATTGGGAGAAAGTGGCTTGCCTTGGCCAAGCCCTTGTATAGGAATTAAACTTTAAATGAAATAAGTAAAGCATATAAAATAAGATAAAAGTAAATATTCACCTTGCTTATGAAACCCTTGTGGATGGATATGGATCTTCTATATGCAAAAATATGTATACTTGCTTGATTGAATGTTGATAGAATGTGGGATGTCTTCACCAATGCAATAGATATACACTTTCCAATTCATAGATCATGGATGTATGTATGCTTGATATGCTTGAATAGATAAGGAGAAGAATAAATAATGGACATGGATCCTTTTTCTAGTTTGGGAATTCCTCCACTAATCCATTATGGGAGAGGAATTCACACAAATCAATATAAGAATGCCTTGGAAATAGATGGATGGAAGATAGACTTCAAATCTTGGAGGCAAATCCTTGCTTGCTTGCTATAAATCATCATAAAGCTCTTGAATGCACCTTGGACTTGATTTCTCGAGAGTAGATGATCACTTGCATGTATATGTCTAGCATATATGTCATAGGTCGACCTAACTAAGCAGGAAAAAAAATACTTTGCGTCGGGCCTGAAACCCACCAAAATTCAACCCCTGAGGTATAGGTTGAAAGTGGTTCAAACTATACCTAATTAAGGTCAAACTAGGTTCAACCTATACCTGAAGGGGTTAATTTCAAGGTAGACTTTGCATAGTTCAAGAAGTATTAAGAGGCTCAAGGAAAAATAGAGAGAAAAGTAGGAAAATCAAGCATAAATGCATCCAAAATCAAAGAGATTGCTAAAATGGGGCCCAATAAGTCTTAGAGCTTCAAAATTAATGGGTGCTAAATTTTAAGACTATATAATAGGATAAATTTTTGTGAGTTGGACAAAACCATTTGGGAATACCTCTGCGACTTCATATGGCAAGAGCCATCTAGTATACAATTTTCCTAGTTTGTCTTTATACCTAGAATCATAGAGAAGAGCCCAGTCTCCTGGTTGAGATTTATTCTCCTTGATATTTTTATCATGCCATTTGATTCTTTGATTATGTACCATCTAAATATGTTGCAATGTTGATTTTCTCATTTCATCGAGCGGATTGAGTTGTATGACCCCGTCTTTTAGGTGTATTCAAGGACGGAGGGAACTCAAAGAGATATATCCAATCCTTACAACATGAGTCACACAAAGGAAACAATAATCAGTAATAAAGAGAGATATGCAAGATCAGTCTTGTTTATTAACATAAGAATTCATATATAATGGATTTGCAACATGCCAAGCATACATGCCAGTTCTATAATTAGAAATCCTTATCAAATCCTAAACCTTTAGCCACAACAAGATAATCTTATGAAATCTTAGCCTCCGCAAACCTCAGGTCGGCCTAGAAAGATTTAATTCCCCAATGAGAGATAAAATGTAATACAACAATAGGTCAGGACCCAAATCATCAGGATCTATTTCCAATTAAACAAATATGAATCACTATCCCTCAAGTAGGTCAGCCATAAACATAAAATCATCGAGAAATGATCTGTTAAGCTTCGCCAATTGGGAAAATCCTTCACAAGATTGGAAAACACAAACTGGCTAGAAAATATGAAGAATAATATAGTCCTACCAAGAATCAATGAGATCTTATATGCGAAGTAACCAAATGAGCTACGAACCTAGGAGAAGGTTCAACATGATGTCCAAAACACATAATAAAGATCTCAAGTGCAAAAGATCCAAATGGGATGATTACAAAAAGAAACTCAGAGGCCGATCAAACGGGAAAACAAAAAAAGAATGTTTTTTTGGTTGATGCAAGATTACCAAGATCTCGAGTTGCTCCTGCATCAGACACCTGAGTTATTGAAAAAGTGAGCCTCTCACTTTGTTGGGGACAAAGGAAAACCAAGATGGTCAGCCTCATCCTAAGAAATCCATGAAGAGTCTTCCACTAGTTTGTCCTTCCATTTGACAAGGTATTCCTTATACTTCTTACCTCTAGTACTTTTACTAACTCTGCTACCCAAAATCTCTATTATCTCATCCATATGCTTCTTAGGATACTATTGTTCCACATATGATCTATTACCATCATAAAAGTATGAATCATGATACTCATACAAGTCTGCAACATTGAATATAGGTTAAATGTCCATATCCTCGAGTAAATCCACTTCATATGCATTCTATGAATCAAATTTCCTCAAGATCTTACACGGTCCAAATTTCATCATCTTAATCTTATTATGGGTTCCAACTGGAAATATACCCTTCTTCAAATATACCATGACTTCATTCCCAACTTTAAATTCCTTATGTCTCCTTCACATATGTGTCCTCTCCTTGTATGTCTCATTCATCATCTCCAAATGATGTTTTACCTGAGTATGTAATCTATTCATATGTTCTTCAAATTCTTCAGCTTCAGCACTCCTTTTGTTTTCATGACTAATATCCCTCAATTCTCATACTCCCTTAGGATTAAATCTAGTATCTATCTCAAATGGTGTCTTCCATGTACTCCTGTTCACTGAATTATTATATGCAAACTTTACTTGTGCTAAGATTAAACCCCAATTTCCAGGATTTTCTCCAACTAAACACCTCAATAAATTTCCCAAACTCATGTTCACTACCTTTTTTTTCCATTATTCTATGGAAAAAGGTAGAACTAAACTTCAAATCAATCTTCATCTTCTTCCAAAGTGTCCTCTACAAATAACCAACAAATTTACTATGTCTGTCTGAAACTATACTCTTAGGCAATCCATGCAATCTCACAGTCTCCTTGAAAAATAAGTCAGCTACATGTATTGCATTAGTTGTCTTCTTACAAGGAATGAAATGTGACATCTTAGAAATTTTTTCTACTGCCACAAATATATAATCATTACCTCTTTGCGTGTTCGGTAATCCAAGTACAAAATCCATGCTAATATCCTCCCAAGGTCTAGTTGGCACTGTCAAAGGTGTATACAATCCAACATTCTGACCACTTCCTTTTGAAACTTGACAAAATCTACATCCTTGAACAAACTTCCTTACATCCTTATGAATTTGTGGCCAAAAACAACCAAATCCACTATTTTTGTCAATACCAAAATGTACAACTAATCCTCCACAATATTTACCTTAATCATATTATCCCTCATAGAACTTCTTAGTATACACAACTAAATTCCTCTGAATAGCATACCTTCCTGAATAAAATATTCCAACCATTTTCTTTGGTATGCTACAACAGGTTCTCTGCAAGCTTTTTGAGGCTCTACAAAATCAAGGTCATCCTCATACAAAGTTCTCAATTCATCAATTCCCAACACTTCAACTCTCATTTCAGTAGGAAAAGTTCTTCTACTCAAAGCATCAAAAACTTTATTTGATTTAACACTCTTATGTTTCAACACAAATGTATAGCTCTGCAAAAATTCAACCCATCTCATATGTCTGTGATTCAATTTACCCTGCTATTCAAATATTGAAATGCTTGATGACCAGTATACAAAACAAATTCCTTAGGTAACAAATAATGTCTCAATTTCTTAAAAGATTGAACTATGGCATAGAATTCCTGATCATAAACTGAATATCTTCTCTTAGCATAATTCAAATTTTCAATGAAACAAGCAATAGGTCTACCTTCTTGAATTAACACTACTCCAATTGCATTTCCACTTGCATCATAGTCCACTTGAAATACTTTATTAAAATCTGGTAAAGCTAACATAGGTTGTTCAGTTGCCTTTTGTTTCAACAATTCAAAACTCTTATCTGCTCCATGTATCCACTTGAATGTTTTCCTATCTCCTCTTGTTGTCTTGGTAATAGGATTACAAACTAAATAGAAATTCCTTATGAACTTTCGGTAGAAACTAGCCAACCATTAAATGATCTGGCTTCTTCAACACTCTCAAGTGTAGGTCACTCAACATTTTCTTTCACTTTCTTAGGGTCTATCGTCATTCCTTCTACACAGATCACAAAACCCAGATACACTATCTTTTACCTCATGAAAGAATACTTCTTTATGTTTATAAAAAATTTCTCTTCCCTGAATTTCTGCAATACTTGTCTCAGATGCAACAAATGATCATCCTTATTCTTACTAAAAATAAGAATATCATCAAGATAAACAATCAAAAATTTACCAAATAATTTCTTCAATACATAATTCATCAATCTCATGAAAGTACTTAGTTCATTACTCAATCCAAAAGGCATCACCAACCATTCATACAATCCTTCATTTGTCTTAAATGCAGTCTTCCACTCATCTCCTTCTCTAATTCTGATATGATGATATCCACTCTTCAAATCTATCTTTGTCAAATATTTGTCTCCACTCAAACAGTCCACTATGTCATCCATCCTAGGTAAAGGAAATTGATATTTCACTATGATCCTATTAATATCTCTAGAATTAGTGCACATTCTCCATTATCCATTCTTCTTAGGTGCTAATATTGCGAGTACTGCACAAGGACTCAAACTTTCTCTAATCAATCCTTTCTTCAATATTTATTACACTTGTCTAGTCAAATCATCATTCTTTGTTTGTGTCATTCAGCATGATGCTTTATTAGGAAAAATCAGCCGAGGAATTAGATCCATGCAATGACTAATGCTTCTCATAGGTAGCAATCCATCAGGAAAATTGTCTGAAATTATGTCCTCATACTCAATCATCAAATTCTTTATTTCCTTAGGGCATGATTCTTTTGTTCCCAAATCATACTTCTTAGGGATCAATGCATAATACATATTTTCACTCTTCAAGCCATCCAATAATTTCCTTCCTTCAAACAAACAAACTCTAACACTAGTACAATTCTCATTCTTAGGAGTCTCAATCAAAGACAATGATAGGGAGGATGGATGAACTAATCACTGGTTCATGCTACTAGTCCTCTTCAAAGAATTATAGGGTGTCTTCACCACACCACTTGATACCTATAGGATATTTACTATCTAAGGATCCCCTGGTTTCTCTATCCACCCTAACTAACAAGAAAGATTCACCAAATCAAGCCAAAACTTGATGCATTTTTTCTTCACTATCCATAGCCCTTAAACCACCTTAAACTCTTCTAACCTCCAAATTATTGATTGAGTCTTACAGAGGTGTGGAGGTTTCCATAAAGACTACAATACAACCAAATATGGCTGTTAGGAGTCCCACCTAGTTCAACTAGTAAGTCAATTTCACCAAATCTTCACCAAATAGGCCTAAAAGGATACTAGCCCAATTAGGTCTCCTTCTCCGAGAAATCAGGGATTTAATCCTAATTCTTCCAAAGAAAGCCTAAATATTTTCTTTGTATTCTTGAATCATATGTCAACCCCTCAAGTATTTTTGGGGTCTTGGGGTCACCACCTGCCATACAATGCCCTAACTCAAAATGAGTGAAATTAAGGGCTTTTAGGCCTTCTCTGGCTCCTCTGAAACTTAGAAATTTTTCACTTAGTAAGTATATTGGTGTGACCTATCCCTCTTCACAAAATCATGACAATAATCCTATATTCCAATTCCCAAAGGAATTTTGCTTCTATCTATGCACCTCTGCAAGTTGTGTTCTCTGCAACTTGGTCTTCCCTAGCTAGGCTCACCACTGGCTCACCTAGGGAAAGACATTAAAGATATCTCATCTACATTTGAGGGCCCCAAATCCTAAAAAATATATATAAATATATTCTAATCACTATTCCCAAAGGACCATACAGAATGGACAGTCGGAAAGTAAGCTAGAACCCCATCTCTACAAACTGTCTGGATAGAACTAGTGACAGTGAAGAAACAAAACTATTTACAAAAAGAACCTCAAAATGAAAAAAAACTACTAAATAATGCCACATATAATCAAGAAAAAATCTACCCTAAACCATCCACAAGTTACAGTGCAAGATCTAATCCAATAAAGTGCTATTGTTATTCAAAAACTTGAAAATTGCACACAAAATCACATATTCTTCATTGCTTTCAAAAACCCCGTCTGTACAATGGGTGTCCAAACTTGTACACAAGTTGAGGAATGTATTAAGTAGGGTGGTTAGGTATTTATTTACCCATTAGGGCTCTTCTTGGTTGAGTTTTCCAAACTTGTCAATGTTGTCCGAGCAACATTTCAAAGTTGCAAAATGCAATTTTTGCAACTTTTGACAATTTCTTGCAAAACTATTCAAATGAGTTTCAATGCTCATCAAATCTTCCCAAAAACTATAATTATGACTAAAAATTAATTATAACCCAATTTATACCCTACTGACCTCATGCTAACATCATCATCAACTTGTGCATATTAGAAGGCTTTACAACTTCTTAGCCCTAATTGCACTTTGCAAAAGTCCTAAGACTCAAATGAACTAAACCCTATTGCACCTACTCTGTGGTCAACATGACCTTAAACTCCAGCACAAAAAAATTTCCATAAGGAACACCCACAAATGAAACAAAATATATTTCCCTAGACAACCTACGGGTGCTCCTACACCATTCTCCCCCTGCACAAACACTAAGGAATGTGAGGAGAAATCAGAGACAAATCAATGCCACATTTCTTGAAATGAGCTTCTTCCACCCATGTAGCCTCAGATTTTGGTTTTTTCTTCCACTATATTAGATGTTCCATATACACCTTCTATTTATTTGACTTCTTCACCCTAGATTCTAAGATCCTCTCTGCTTGAAGCTTGACTTTGGGAGGTAAGACTTCAATGCTCACATCCTCCAATATCTCCTTATTGTTCTTATTCACATATGTCACTAATCATTTGTATTTGACCAAATCAGCTACATTGAACACTGTTGAAATTATTAAATCTTTAGGAAGCTCTACCTTGTATTCATTCTATCCATACTTCGCTATTACCTTACATGGTCCCACTCTTTTCATTTGCAACTTCATTGGCATTCCTTTCTGCAACCTAGACCTATTTAGATGGACCATAATATAATCTCCCACTGCAAACTATACATATTTTCTAGACATATCCACCTTAGCTTTCAACTTATGAGTATCCTCTGTAATGGTCTTCTTCACTTGCTCTTTTACCTCCTTCATGGTTTGAGTGAAGTCCTCTGCATGACCACTTCTATGCTCCATAGCTCCTAGATCTCTGATCTCACACACACCCCTTGGGTGCTTTCCATTGATAATCCATAAAGGATTAGAAGTTGTCATTAGTATATAAGCAAACATTTTTGGTCGGTCGGTCATGATCACCGAGCAACAACACTCACCGAGTGCAGTGATCACCAAAATGTTTTGAACACCGAGCGATAGCACAATCAACCGAGCAGTATATCAACCAAGCAACATCACTAAGGACCAATCTACGAAGCCATCACTGAGCACCAGTCTACACTGAGAGACAACATTTCATCGAGAAAAGTGAATCTCACCTACACGTCAGCTAAAGCACTTTAATCTTTACAACAAATTTTTGCTTATCTGGATAACCATTTTCTGTGGATCAAGAAAAGTGTTAATTATGGATGTATTTAGTTAACTGATTATATTCATGCAAACTAGGAGATCAAGGTCAAGTTGTAAACCTTTGATCTTAGAGTTTTTCAAGAAAAGTGTGAAACCTAATTAGGTCAAATATTTTATATATAGATGTAATAATCAATCAAGAATGAGATGATTGTAGCCACCAAGGTTATCTATGGATCAGACAAAGAGTTTCATACACAAGGACAAACAAAGGAGGATTTAGTTTATAAAGAACTACATACAAGGCTAACGAGTAGAACAGAGGTATTATCCATCACAATAAGGTGATATATTTTTTGTACTTAATGGATCTATAATCAGAAATTTGAGATTGCAGCAATCAGGTCATATATTTTGTTACTCTCTAACAATTGTAGCAAACAACAAAATCCTTTCACAAGGTGGTCTTAACAGTCTTTTTGTAAATTTCTTAACCGAGTGCACACATACATTGTGTTGCTAAAATCTCTTAACCGAGAAGACTTAATAAGTCTGACATGTTACTCCTAACAAAGTAAGATCATCAGAAGTGATCACAACTTGTAGCCCTAACAGGCACCTTCCATTCTGCAGATAGTGAAGCTTTATGGGTTTCATCCCCACCGCAATTTTTATCTTCTAACAAGGGTTTCTGCGTGATCAAATACTTGTGTCATGTGTAAATGAGTATCATGAATGTTTCAATGTTTGTGTACATGCATTTAAATTTATGCTATGATATTGCATGCATGAAGTAGAAAAGCTACAGTGGTTGGTTGGTTATGCAAGTAATGAGTACTAAGGTTTAATTTGTAAAAATTTTTAAGGGTACTAATTCACCCCTCCCCTCTTAGTACACACCCTTCCATTATTCCAACAATTGGTATCAGAGCTAGTTCTCTTATTTGGAAAAGTTTAATCACTTGAGAGAAAAGATCTTACAATGGTAAGGTATAAGCTTGATAAAAATATTGAGAATCAGAAGTTGCAAATATAGATTTTCTTTGAGCAATACAAAGAGGCAAGAAACAAACTGAAAGAGTTATTGGCTGAAAGAAAAGTCATGGCATCTCGCTACAATGAAACTAACCATCATGAAGAAGAGATACCTGACCTATTTGATTCATCTAGATCTAGATCTGGTAGTATATCTGACACATCTGAAGGAACCATTGCAGATCTAAATGAAATCAATCAACATCTGACTAAACAGGTGAAAGTACTGTAGATCGGTCAAGAGACACAAATGGTAAGAATGATTGATGTTATGAATAATGCAAGACAAGATGAACAAGAAAGAACTTTGGCAATTAATGACATGAGAAATATTACTGAAAACCTACAAGAGAAAGAATCTAAGATACAAAGACTTACTGAACATCACCTTGAGATCACCAATCAAATAGTTCTTATGAGTCATGAGGCCAACTGAGTGAACATGGAACTAGCTAGAAAATTGGAAGTTATTGGTGAACTAAAAGAAGAAAACAAGAAACTGAAGCATGAAGTGAAGATTCAACAACAACATATTGATATGATCAAGAAAGGTGAAGACAATACAAAAAGAATGGATGAACTTCAAAATAGACAAAGAGGACTCAACAATACTGGTTTAGGGTATACCGAGCATGGAGAATCATCAAACCAAGCTGATCAAAGGAATGTCTACACAAATCCAAGACCAAAGAAGCATTCATGTAATCACTATGGAAAACCAGGCCACACATCAAATGTTTGCGAGAGCAAAGCAAAAGGTATTCCTAAAACTACTTCTACATTCATAGGTAATTGTTATAACTGTAACAAGCATGGACACAAAGCACATGAATGCAGATCTAAGATGAACATATCAAAGAAGAAATATTACATGGAAAAACATTGTCCTACTTGTGACATACATGGCCACACATTTTATGAATGTAGGAAAAAGATAAAGCAAGTCTAGAAACCTAAAGAACAAGAAAATGCATATCAACCGAGAAGAGTCAGTAATACATATGTTTGGGATTACAAAACTTGGGTAAATTGCACAACATGTGGTATATATGGACATATAGATTCTAACTCTATGAGGAAATGGATAAGAAGATCTAGAAACTAGACTAACCCTGGAATGGCATGCTTAGACTGTCATAAGGTTGGTCACTTAAGTAAGGACTGCAGTGACTGAGTGACAGAGTCAAGCACTTATGCAAATGGAAATACTATTGAAGACATCATGATAATGAGAAATAAAATGTGGAGGAGAGATTCAAACAATGACAATGCTGGACCAAGCACTACAGTTGGTGACACCTCATTCAATGGATCAGGTGATTCCACCACCCCCAAGTAAGCAATACAATTAAGTATGGAACTGCACTCTACGAAGCTATATTTTACATTAGTTCTTATATTCATTGAGAATATGCCAAATTAGCACGAATGAAGATGCACCATGGTATTTCATGTTATGTTTTGTGAATCTAGTCTGGTCAGTCAATATAAACTGAGCATAAACTGCACATCGGTGAACATGTGAAAGACAACCGAGTTGACACTATGTACCAAGCATTGTATACTCACCAAGCTGAAGAATTTGGTGTGTTGATCGAGCATCTCTATTTTTTTGACCGAGTGGTAGGTGAAGCATTTAATGCATCACTTAGGGTATTTTTCTATAAAAGGGCAACGTAAACTCATTCGTTCACCCATTGTTAAAAAGAAAATTACAGAGTGAATAATTGTGATTTAGAATGACTACATTGTAGAGTGACTCACAACACTTTCAAAGATACTCCAATAGATTTCAAGCATTCAAAACAAACATCCAGTGAGTATCTAGACCCACCAAGTTAACAGGTTATTTGCAAAGAAGCCCTAAATTAACGAACAATGGCAACCACTTCATGAACCTTGAATATCAAGATGGAAAAGGATGAGAAGGTCATTTTAATAAAGAGATCGACATGTGAGGAACCTAACTACAAGTTTTTCCCTGAGGTTGCTACTCAACCCGACAACAAAGGAGCATTTTTTAGTATCCCACCTAGGGTTTTATTGGTTGAAGACATCCGTGCATACATTCATTATAAATTTGTAGAGATTGGAGACTTTGAGCTTGAGGAAGCTTATCATAATCTATACAAGGATGGTAACCTAAGGGACGAGTACAAGCACATTGAAGTGAAAGGGTTAACCAATGCCCTACTATTCCCAAAAGATTTCAAAATAGAATGGATTCACATTGTGCTTAACCAAGTGCATGACAAAAATATGTGGTTAGATGAACCCAAGCCAATCACAAAGGATGTGATTGACAAAGTGATTGGATACCCTATAACTGAGAAAGCAAAAGCTCTAAGACACCCCAAATGCACTAAGATTGAAAAGTTAACTGAGCCGAGTGGGACGACAGAGGTCTGAAAATCAATTCAATCACCGACCCTGAAATGAAATTTGGTGTGTATATGATTGGATATAAAATCTTTCAAGCCAACAGATTGAACAACGTTTCTTGTGGAGCAGTCGACACTGCATACAAAATAGTGATGAGGGGACTGCAACTTGATCTAGTTGAGCCGTTACTAAAACAACTTGAAGAGAACATGAGAATAATTAGATCAACCCAATCTAATACATGTAAGTTCAGTTCCCTACTGATGTGCACATTATTTTACTTACATAGTTTCTTTCCTTCTGTCATTAACGTCACTTTGGACACCAACCAACCTATCACAACATAGATTAGTGATTACATTAAATCATTAGGAGATAATTTCACACCTCTATTAGATGCCTACTTTACATCATTCAAGAATAAGATGCATAAGAGGATGAGAATCCCTGCCCAATTAGTTGAACAATACAAGGATGAGATATATTTTGTAGTTGACACCGACACGACACTCATCAAACCTGTCAACCCAAGAACAACATGGTTACCACCATTAGACTATGAAATTGACATAGATCTAGCTACATGAGCCATTGAAGCCCTACTAAATGAACCAGTTAACAAATCCTTAATCAAATTTGGCACATATGAGGAATCCAAGTCAAGAATTAATATTGTCTTAGAAGTCAAGAAAATAGGAAGGAAGAAAACACAAATGGTGAATTCATTTCAGAAGAAATTTTTGGTAACTAATGAAGAATTGGAGAAATTAGTAGACATCACTGAGGAAAAGACACCCGTCAGTGAAAGTAAAGAATTAAGTTATTCAGAGTCTACCGAATCAGATGCAAAGCCACCATAGGCCAAGAAAACAAAAGTTACTAAAGTAATGACTGCATCTAGAACAAGGAGGAAAACAACAAAGGTAGACTCACCACCCTCAAAGAAAGGCACTACAAGAACTTATTAGAAAATAAATCCTGAAGCCTCAACTAAGAAACCAACACCAAGACAACGAAATAAATATGTAAGAGGAAGAGAAGACAAGGATGATACTAAAGAAGATGAAAGAGAACAAAAGAAAATCTGAGAAGAAAAGGCAAATATACCACATAAAATTGGTGAACTTGTAGAATCAATCATCAACATAGGCAGTCTAGTACATCATAAGATTAGACAATGGGGAAATCTGTCTATCGAGGATCAGGAAAAAATAGAAGAGGCCATCATTAAGATGATGGTTGCTTACAAATATGTAACTATACAATTTGGCAATCTTATTCCACAGGAGCTCCATGACAAGATATCAACTAGATGGACATATGCATTGCACATGGAGAAACAAATGAGAGAGAGATCCCTAGTTACATTCATGCCCAATTCCACAGTTGCAGAAATTGAATCAACAATGAAGGAGCACGCCAAGAATTTTTCTGCAAAATCCAAAGGATACAAAGCATTGCAGAACAAGTTAGAAGATATTGACATAGAGAGAAATAAGATCTCGACTCAAATATTTAATCCACCTGAGAAGGTACTGGCTCTAACCAAGACTGGTCACACTGAGGAGAAGGAGGCCACACCAAGCCCCGAGCACATCTTCATCAATGACACTGAGGATGTCAATCCTATTGACTTAACCACAGTAGCAAGTAAAGTCATAGATGATATTCCTAAAATATTGAAATAATTAGGGGAAAAACCAGTCATAACTATACAAGATATCACTCATGGTGATCCTGATGATGATGCCAAGGCGAATGAAGATGTCACTATTGCCACCGAGCCACCAAATGAACATGATACTACTAATGTTGCACAGGAACTTGTACTAGATAATATGCCTTACTTGATGCAAGCAATCAATATAATGAAGGAAACACAGTAGACACCACCTAAGCATGAAGAAAACATAGCAATGGACAAAGGTGATGAACACAAGGAGAAGACAAATACCAGTGGAGAGCACAAACTGAGTGATGTACCCACCCAGAACACTGGAGAGGCAGATAAGGCTGCAGGTCAAGAAAAATTTAAAAAGAGACATCTAATATCGAAAAACAGGTACAAATTGAGCACCCTAGCCAAGGTGCCACACCTCCCAAGCAATCAATGATAGAAACCGAGAAAGAAAATGCTCTTGCTATAGTACCTCATTCCCTTGCTTCATGCAACATTCAAAAGAAGAAGAAGAACAAGAAAGGAAGTAAAGCCCCCATCACAATCGAAGAGATCATATACATACTCGACTGTGATCCAAAAACACTTGATCCCGAGTCCCTAACAAGATATGGGGAGCTATGCAAAAGAAAAGCACTACAGGACAAGCTCACAAAGGAACATAGAAATTCACAAGTCCTGGAAAAAACAAAGGAGATTCTATTACAAGTAGTTCCTGACACCAAGATTGATCAAACTCCACTCATTATTAATCAACTTGTAGTTCTGACCAAGGAAATCACAACTAAAAATGTAGACATTGAGAAGGTCATTGAGGAATGAGAAGAAGAGAAGTATCAATACAAACTCACTGAGAAAATTAGCCAAGAAGTGGCAGAGAATAAGGTGAAAAATTATGAACTGATAGCTACATTAGAACCTGTTATTTCAGAAGTACTCACCTTAGTTCAAAATTTGTTAACTAAAGAGAACTTCACTACTTAGCATAGTGAACATATAGCTAAGATAGATGAAAATATAAAAGCTAGTGCACTAAGTCTATCAACCGAGCCAAATGCATTCCAACTGCATTATGAAAATATTGTTGAATCTAAATGGTTAAGATGTGAGATACAAAAGGAAGAAATAAAAATCAAAGATGAAGTAACCAAGCTACAATCCATGTTACTACCGAATCTCACATTGTTGTTAACACACATGACTATGACAAAGACTCTAATTTCCACCCCAGAGATGTCAGTAATAGAAAGCATATATGACATGCACACTCAAATCACTTTGGAGAAAATGACCCTAGAATACTTAAAGGAGAAATGGGACAAGCTGATGGCAGCCAGTCAACAATCTCATTCACACATATTTGACAAGCTGTAAGTTCTACATCTTTGTCATTACTTTCAAAAAAGGGGGAAACATGTACATACATTGTATCTACATATCAAGGCATGCACATAGGGGGAGTCATTGTAATAGTTTAAAATACTTGGTGTATATATTGTACATATCAATTTTTGATATTAATGCCAAAGGGGGAATTGATAATCCATAAAGGACCAGAAGTTGTCATTAGTATATAAGCAAACAGTTTTGGTCGGTCAATCATGATCACCGAGTGATAGCACTCACTGAGCGTAGTGATCACCAAAATGTTTTGAACACCGAGCGATAGCACAATCAACCAAGTAATATATCAATCGAGCGACATCACTGAGCACTAGTCTACGAAGCCATCACCAAGCACCAGTCTACACTGAGAGACAAAATTTCACCGAGAAAAGTGGATCTCACCTACATGTTAGCTAAAGCACTTTAATCTTTAAAACAACTTTTTTCTTAGCTGGATAACCATTTTATGTTGATCAAGAAAAGCATTAATTATGGATGTAATTAGTTAACTGATTGTATTTATGCAAACTAGGAGATCAAGGTCAAATTGTAAACCTTTGATCTTAGAGTTTTTCAAGAAAAACATGAAACCTTATTAGGTCAAGTCTTTTGTATATAGATGTAATAATAAATCAAGAATGAGATGATTGTAGCTGCTAAGGTTATCTATGGATCAAAAAGAGAGTTTCATACATAAGGATAGACAAAGGAGAATTCAGTTTATAAAGAACTACATACAAGGCTACTGAGCAGAACAAAGGTATTATCCATCACTATAAGGTGATATATTTTGTGTACTTAATGGATCTATAATCAAAAATTTGAGATTGCATCAATCAGGTCATATATTTTGTTACTCTAACAATTGTAGCAAACAAAAAAATCCTTTCACAAGGTGGACTTAACAGTCTTTTTGTAAATCTCTTAATTGAGTGCACACATACATTGTGTTGCTAAAATCTCTTAACCGAGTAGACTTAACAAGTTTGACATGTTTCTCCTAACAGAGTAAGATCATCATAAGTGATCACAACTTGTAGCCCTAACAGGCACCTTCCATTCTGCAGATAGTGAAGATTTGTGGGTTTCATCCCCACCATAGGTTTTACCTTCTAACAAGGGTTTCTGCGTGATCAAATACTTGTATCATGTGTAAATGAGCCTCATGAATGTTTAAATGTTTTTTTACATGTATTTACATTTATGTTATGATATTGCATGCATGAAGTAGAAAAACTATAGTGGTTGGTTATGCAAGTGATGAGTACTAAAGTTTAATTTGTAAAAGTTTTTAAGGGTACTGATTCACCCCTCCCCTCTCAGTACACACCCTTCCATTATTCCAACACATACACTATCTCAAAAGGACTTCTCCTTGTTGTCTTATTCACACTATCATTGTATGCATACTCAAATTATGGAAGGATCAAGTCCCATGTATGGCCATACTCCTTAGTTAGGAATCTTAGAAGGCTAGCTAACACTCTATTGATCACTTTAGTTTGACCACCTGTTTGAGAATGGTAAGCTGAATCAAAGGACAAATTAGTATCCAATCTGCTCCATAGAGTCTTCCAAAAATTACTCATGAACTTCACATCTCTGTCAGACACTATACTTAGGGGTAGCCCATGTATCCTTACAATCTCTTTAAAAAAGAGATGAGCAATGTAACTAGCATCATGGGTGGTCTTGCAAGGAATGAAATGGCTCATTTTGCTAAATCTATCTACCACCACATAAACATTATCCAATCTTGTCTTGGTCTTGGGAAGACCCATGATAAAATCCATGCTAATGTACTCACATGATCTATTAGGAATAGGTAAAGGTTGGTACAAACCTGCATTACTAGCTCCCCCTTTGGCTTTTATACAAACCACACACTGTTCTACATATCTTCTAACATCTCTTGGCAACTTGGGCCAATAATAAAATCTCTGTACCAACTCCATTGTTTTGTTGATACCAAAATGGCCACTGAGACTGCCATTATGCTTCTCTTGGATGAGATTCTCTCGAATTGAGCCTTTAGGGACACATAACTGATTCCCCTTGAACAAAAGTCCACTTTGCAATTTATATTCTGAGAATTGACTGTGAAAATGATTCTGAAAATCAGAACATACCTTATATGCTTTAGAGAAGTCTTCATCATCTTCATAGAGGTCCTTGAAACTCTCTATCCCACTACTTTGAAATTGTACTTCTTGTACTATCAACATCCTTCTACTCAATGCATCTACCACCTTGTTCAGCTATCCCTTCTTGTGCTTGATGGAAAATGTAAAGGCTTGGAGATATTCCATCCACTTTAGGTGCCTATTACTTAACTTATCTTGGGTGTTTATGTAACTAATTGATTGGTTGTCTGTAAATACCACAAACTCCTTAGGTAGGAGATAATGTCTCCACTTCCTAAGTGACTACAATAGAGCATATTACTCCAAATCATAAGCAAAGTACTTCTTCTTGGCTTCATTGATCTTTTCACTAAAGAAAGCTATAGGTCTGCCTTCTTGGCTTAGTACTCCTACTGCAATTCCACTTGCATCACACTCCAATGTAAATAAATTATCAAAACTAGGTAACAAGAGGATGGGTTGGGTAGCCACTTGTTGCTTCAATTTCTCAAAGGCATTCCCTACTTCAAGATTCCATCTGAACTTGGTTTTTAACCCTCCTTTAATAGTGTCTAGCACTGGTGCACAAATGCCACTGAAATTCCTTATAAATTACCTATAAAACTGAGCTAACCATGAAATCTCCTTACCTCTGTCCCTGTGCTTGGTGTAGGCCAATTTAGAATAGCTTCCACCCTACTTGGGTCCATCTTCAATGAACCTTGGGATACTACAAACCCCAAATACACAAGCTCTTGTTTGAAGAACTCACACTTTTCTAAGTTGATATAAAACTTCTCTTCCTGCAACCTTTTGAGAAAAATCTCCATGTGTTCTAGGTGTTCCTCTGTTGTCTTACTAAAGATGAGTATATCATCTAGATACACTACCACAAATCTCCTAGTGAAATCCTTAAGTACCTCGTTCACGAGCCTCATGAATGTTCTAGGGGCATTTGAGAGGCCAAATGACATAACTCTCCATTCATACAACCCATCAACGGTTTTAAAAGCTATCTTACGTTCATGCCCATCTTTTATTCTCATCTGGTGGTACCCACTTTTGAGATCCAATTTAGTGAAAAACTTGGCCCCTCCAAGACAGTCCATCAAATCCTTAATTCTAGGTATAGGGAATCTGTATCTAATTGTAATCATATTGATAGCCCTAGAGTTAGTGAAAAGTCTCCACTTACCACCTTTCTTGGATGCCAAGTCCACAGGTATGGCACATTGACTGATGCTCTTCTTGATTAGTCCTTGGTCTAATAGCTCTTGTACTTGTTTAGCCACTTCTTGGTTGCACTTTGGTGTGAGCTTGTAGGCTACCTTGTTGGGTAATGAAGCCCCTAGTATGAAATCTATCTGATGAATAATAGCCCTTTTAGGAGGTAATGCTGCTGGTGTTCCATCACTGATGATGTCCTTGAACTTTCCAAGTAACTTTTGGAATTCTTCTGGTACAGGTGTTTGAGTAACCTTTTCTTCTTCCTTGGGTATCACAACTATAGCATAAACTTCACCTCCTTCTTGGTGGAGAGTGTTAATGAACTCCTTTCCACTGCTTAACAAAATACTAGGGGTATTTGATTGTGTTTCCTCCTCCTCTAATAGAGACTGTATCTTGAATGTTCTACCATCCTTCTTGAATGAGATGGTGTTGTCTTTCCTATATCATATTTCCATGGTCTACCCAATAGGAGATGGCATGCATCTATAGGAAACACATCACAAATTAACTTGTCTTTGTATCCTCCAATGGAGAACTCCACCCATGTCTGCTCATTCACAAGGACACTTTTCCCTTTATTCAACCATGTCACTTTGTATGGATTAGTATGGGGTATCTTCTCCAACTTAAGCTTCTTTACTAATTCCTCTGAGATGATGTTATCAGTGGACCCGAAATCCACTATAAATTTACATACTTTTCCAAGTATTTTGCATCTTACTCTGAATAAGGCTCTTCTTTTATTTGGCTCCTCCTCGACTGGTTGTATGATTAGATCCCTTCTAAACATCAAGTTCTCCCCCATTTCTGACTCAATATGACTAATCTCTAGTGACTTGACACTCAATGTGTCTTCTTGGGCATATGCTATTCTCTTCTCAATATTGGAAGAAGATGATTTCTCAGGGCACCTATAAGAAGGGTGACCCATATGTCCACAATTATACCACTTCATACTAGCAAAGAAGGAATTACTCCTACCTCCACCTCTTCCTATGTTAGAACCCCCTTGAGTTCCTCTTCCTCTTCCATGACCTCATCTAGGAGTGGTTTCATTGCCACACTCTGCAATTTTAGACTCTCCTTGGTTTCTTTGATCAGTCCCTCTGCCTTGGTATCCTCCTCTATGTCCTCTTTGATATATTCCTCTTCCTCTACCTTTGGAAGTTTTATCTTTCTTTCTTCTACTCTTTTCTTCAATCTTTATGGCCAATTGATAACATTGGTGCACTATTTTGGGACTGAGAAGAGTCATCTCTTCTTGTATACTCCATTTCAAACCATTAAGGCTTTCATCCTCAAATACATTAGATCTCATGAAAAGATTTTGAAATTCCTCAGTATAGGAATTGACATCAAGATCCTTCTGTCTTAAGCTCTGTCTCTTCTTGTGTAATTGGATTTTGTAATCATCTGGCATGTATGCTTATTTCACCTTGACAACCATTCCCTTCCAAGTGGAAATTGGTTTCTTGCCTTCTTTTTCTCTCTCTATTTGAATGAACTTCCACCATGTCAATGCAGATCCTCTAAGTCTTGACTTTTCCACTTTGACCTTATGAGCTTCTATGACTCTGTCACATTCAAAGTGATTTTCCATGCCTTCAATCTAGTCCATGACTAGATTTGCCTCCATGTTCCCACTGAATAGTGGTATTCCTTCAAGTGCCTTCCCACTCATAGCCTTCAATTCCTTCAAGAAAGGATTTTCTTGCAATACATGGTTAGGTTCATGGGTCTTGTCTTCCTCTGCAACCTATTTACCCTTAGTTTCTTTCCCTTCTAATTTATCACTGACTTCATCAGTTTTGGTTTGCACTTCACTCAATGCTTGTTCAAGTTGAGCTATTCTTTCCCTTAATATCCTATTGTCTACTTCCTAATCATTGAAATTCTTGTCCAATTCCACATTAGTCACCATGACTTTGGACCCACTAGACTCACAATCTGGCATGCACTATGCAATCCCAAATATTTTGGGGCTCTAATACCAATCTGATAGGGAGGATGGATGAGCCAATCACTAGTTCATGCTACTAGTCTTCTTCAAATACTTATAGGGTGTCTTCACCACACCACTTGATACCTATAGGATCTTTACTATCTAAGGATCCCCTGGTTTCTCTAGCTACCCTAACTACCAAGAAAGATTCACCAAATCAAGCCAAAACTTGTTGCATTCTTGCTTCACTATCCATAGTCCTTAAACCACCTTAAAGGATTCTAACCTCCAAATTATTGATTGAGTCTTACAAAGGTGCTAAGGTGTCCATAAATACTTCAATGCAACCGAATAGGGATGTTAAGAGTCCCACATAGTTCAAATAGTGATTCGATTGCACCAAATCTTCACCAAATATGCCTAAAAGGCTACGAGCCCAATTAGGTCTCCTTCTCCGAGAAATCAAGGATTTACTCCTAATTATTCCAAAGAAACCTTGAATCTTTTCTTTGGATTCTTGAATCATATGTCAACCCATCAAGGATTTTTGGGGTCTTGGGGTCACCACCTGTCGTACAGTGCCCTAACTCAGAATGAGTGAAATCAAAGGCTTTTAGGCCTTCTTTGGCTCCTCTGCAACATAGAAAGTTTGCACTTAGTAAATGGATTGGTGTGACATCTCCCTCTTCACAAATTCATGTAAAAAATCCTATCTTCCAATTCCCAAAGGAATTTTTCTTCTATCTATGCACCTCTGCAATTTGTGCTCTCTACAACTTGGTCTTCCCTAGCTGGGCTCACCACTGGCTCGCCTAGGGAAAGACATTAAAAATAGCCCCTCTGCATTTGAGGTCCCAAAATCTTGCACAATAAATACACATGGAGTCTACTCACTATTCCCAAAGGGCCGTACAGAATGGACGGTGGGAAAGTAAGCTAGAACTCCATCTCTGCAAACTGCCTGGATAGAACCAGTAACAGTGAAGAAACAAAACTATTTACAAAAAGAACCTCAAAATGAACAAAAATACTAACTAATGCCACACATAATCAATAAAAAATAAAAAATACATCATGCAAAAGTTACAGTGCAAGATCTAATCCAATAAAGTGCTACTGTTATTCAAAAACTTGAAATTTGCACACAAAATCAGATATTCTTCATTGCTTTCAAAAACTCTGTCCGTATAATGGGTGTCCAACCTTGTACATAGGTCAAGGATTGTATTAAGTAGGGTGGTTAGGTATTTATTTACCCATTAGGGCTCTTCTTGGTCAAGTTGTCCAAACTGGTCAATGTTGTCCGAGCAACATTTCAAAGTTGCAAAGTTGCAAAATGCAACTTTTGACAATTTCTTGCAAAACTAAGCAAATGAGTTTCAATGCTCATCAAATCTTCCCAAAAACTATAATTATGACTAAAAAATTATTCTAACCCAATTTAGACCCTACTAACCTCATGCTCACATCATCACCAACTTGTGCATATTAGAAGGCTTTACAACTTCTTAGCCCTAATTGCACTTTGCAGTCCTAAGACTCAAATGAACTAAACCCTATTGCACCTAATCTGTCATCAACATGAAATTAAACTCCAACACAAAAAAAATTCCATAAGGCAAACACAAAATGAAACAAAATATATTTCCCTAGACAACCTATGGGTGCTCCTACACCAGGCAACAATACATTTTTTATCCTATTTGCAACAATAGCATACCTATTCTTTCTTCCATCATGCAAATATTAGCTATCATACTACCATGGTCTACCCAATAAGATATGACACACATCCATAGGAATAATATTAGAAATAAATTCATCATGATAAGACCCTACCTTCAATTTAACCAAGCATTGTTCACTTACCAGTACCTTATTGTCATCTTTTATCCATGCTATCTGATAAGGCTTCATATGCTTCAATCTTTGCACCTTCAGCTTGTCAACCATCTCTTCAGAGGCCAGATTATCTAAACTACCACTATCAATGATCACTTTGGACTATTTTCCTTCTACTTTGCATCTAGTCTTGAACAAACTTCTCATTACCAATGGCTCTTGTTATCGTTCTTCATGATATAAGAATCTCCTTGCCATTAGGGCTTCACCATCTTCTGGTTGATTCAAAGATTCAGTAGTTTACTTCTCTACATAAGTAGATCTACCCTTATTCTTTGTCCTTTTCTCAGAATTACCTTGAGTACACTCAAAGAACTGTCTTCCTCCACCACACTTGAAACATGTTCCTTTAGACACTCTTCTACCATCCCTTCTATAGCTACCCAATCCACTTCCTTTCTGAAAAATTTTGTCATCTTTTTGGTATGAATTTTTCTCTTTAAAATTTATCTTTCCTTTGTTTTGATTTGACTAAGACCTTCCACCATTCGAGGTTCATCCTCTCTGAAATATTCGACCTCTTCCTCTTTGTCTCTGCTCATGCCTCTTGTTCAACTTCTTTACATATTTTAGGGCATATTGGTAAGCTTCCTCTATACTTTGCAATTTCACCAAACTAATCTCATCTTGAATTGATGTCCTCAAACCATTCAAGTATCTTGAAACCCTTTCAACATCATCATCAAAATGACCAGATCTGATATACAACCTATAAAATTCCTCAGTATATTCTTTTACACTAAGATCCTTTTGCTTCAAATTCTGCAACTTCCTAAACAAAATTACTTGGTAATCAATAGGTAATAAATTATCTTTCAATTTGTTCACTGTCCTATCCCATGATTTGATTTTATCCTTTCCTCTTCTTTGTCTATCAGTCTGCAAATGTTCCCACCATAAAGATACATTTCCTCTCAAATTTGTGCAAGTATACTTCACCTTCTTAACTTCATTTGTTTCTTCATAGTCAAAGTATTTTTCCATCTCTGTGATGCAATTCATCTGAATCTAACTTACCATCATAGTTATGTGGATTGAAGTGTGGTCTAGCATTAACTCTAGTTAGGGATTTTATAAAACTATCATCTCCTTGTTCAAGTTCAAGTTTAGCTTGATCTTCACCTCCTTTGTCTACTTCTTCATTTCTTTCTTCTTCTTCATCACTTACATACTCAATATGTTGATCTCTCCTCTGATCCATCTCCACAGCTTCTAACCTAGTTGAAATTTTTCTCAACATGTCTAACACAATTGGATCTAAATCTCTCCTTCCTCATCTCATTTCCTCTATGATCCATCTTACATGAATCCTCTGCAACTGCGGGTCAAATACTTTCTCTGTCACCCCACAACAAATCAATCTAGGACTTTGCAAGCTCAAGGACCATGATCTACCTCATAAAAATAAAAAAAATTTCTCTGACACCACTTGGTATAGTCAAGGATGGAGGGAACTCAAATGGATTTGTCCAATCCTTGCAACATGATCCATACAACAGAAACAACAATAAACAATAGAGAGAGATATGCAAGACCAGTTATCTTTATTAACATCATAAATCATATATAATGGACCAACAACATGCAACCATACATGCCAAGAATACATGCATGTTCTACAATCAAAAATCTTTACAAAATCCTTAACCTTTAGCCACAACAAAGATAATCTTATGAAAGCTTCCCCTTTAGGAACAAATCCATAAGCTTATAAAGCCTTTGCAAACCTCAGGTTGGCCTAGAAAGATTACATTCCCCGATGAGAGAAAATATAATACAACAATAGGTTAGGACCCAAATCATCAAGATCTATTTCCAATGAAACAAATATGAATTTAGATCCCTCAAGTAGGTCAATAAAAAATGTAAAATAATCAAGAAATGAGTCATTGAGCTTCGCCTATCGCGAAAATACTTTGCAAGATCAGAAAAGACAAACTAGCAAGAAAATATGAAGAAAAATATAGTCTCACTAAGAATCAGTGATATTTTATACATGAAGTAACCAAATGAACTGAAAAAGTAAGAGAAGATTCAACATGATTTCAAGAACATGCAATAAGGATCGCAAGTGTAGAAGATCCAAACGGGACGGTCGCAGAAAGAAACTCAGAGGGTGATCAAATAGGAAAACAAAAAAAAAACAAATGTTTTTTTGGTTGATGCAAGATTACCAAGATCCCAAGATGCTCTTACATCACTTTTCACTTCATTGCATTGTGCCACTGGTTCACTTTTATCCATCGTATTAATATTTACATTATGAATCTTTTGATTACATTTATCATTGCATTCATCTTTATATCATATTAATAGGTCACTTTTTACATTTATTTCATTTTACATTTATTCATTTTCACTATTTGCATTCACATCATTTAGTTAATTTGTTCATGTCCTTATCATTTAGCTTCCATTGCATGCAATTTAATTATCATTATATAAACATCACATATACATCCCATTATTCACTTTTTACATACTTCATTCCTAATTCATAATTCATAATATATCCATTCACAAATATAATAAACATCATGACATCTGCATATCTGCACAACACATTAGTATAACTATATATTATAATGCACAGACCTGTATCATGCATATCATCACACCTACCTAAATCATGGAGTCATTGATACATCACAACATACATAATCATGTCACAACATAGTCTCCCTGCAACATACACATTAATCTCATCTCAATGCATACCATATCATAAGTCAAAACCATGCATATACAGACCTGCATCACATACATATCATCATAGACATATCCATACTCAATGTCAGTCAATCACATATAATTTTAAACACATCATAAATATACATAAACACATAGGAACCATGCATCATAATTTATACACACATAGATACATATATGAAACATGCATATAGAAAATAATCATTTGCATCATCATCAATAAAAGTTCATAATAATTGAATCATGTCCATCATCACAGAGTCCATAAACCATAATCATATCAATGTCCATAATAATGTCCATCAAATAAGCACAATAGTCCACCAAGTACATTATCACACAATCAGTGTGTCATAGTGACTGGTGTGGAGCACTAGCCCATGTTGCCTCGACCCTAGCCCCCTCCTGATTGCCACAAAGGTGCCAATTTCTAGATTGACACTTGTGTCGATGCTAATTCCCCATGTTTCTTGTACTAGTGCTGATTGATCGATCAACACCTATGTTGGTGTTGATTGATCATTTAACGCCTCCACCCCACTGCCTTTAAACCCTATTAAATGCATCGTACACTCCTAATAAACATAAAATGAGCACACAAAGTGAAAGGTAAAAGGAAAGAATAGACCACCTACCACATCCTCATACTTTAGTGGTTTTTGGTAGACCCATACATGCTCGCCAAGTTGCCCCTTCATCTTTTCTTTAGCCATTTTTCACTCTAAGCTATTTTTTGTGAATAGTAAGCGTGAAAATGACCCTTTATAGGCCCCTTTTGGCCTTCTTGGAGCCCTCCCATTGGATCCCGTTACCTTCCCAATCCCCATTTTTTTCCCTCTCTCCTTATTCCCCCATTGGTCATGCAATTAACCTTCTTCTTTTTGTCCTTTTTTGATAAATTTTTGCAAAAAAAAAATTTGCGCCAATTTCTTGAGGGGGAATATCCTTCCACCACTATTGCTTCATTGCGACATCCTTAATTCCATTTCTCTCAGGGGTATCTTTATCTTCTCTTATTTGATGCAATGTCATTTCAGACATCACATCGAAGAGGGGCAACATGTAGATGTCAAAAATCGTCCCCTGTGAATTTATTAAATTCACACTAGCCTAATCTTGTAATTAATTAAATTTTTATTTAATTAATTACCCAACCTTACAATATAATTAATTTTAATTAATTAATTATGTTATTCCCCCCTTTCATTTAAATACAATTTAAATTAATTGCAACATTATGTCCCCTTTTAGCTTAATGGTCCAATTGATTTTAATTAATTAATTACACTATGTTCCTAGCCTATATGCAAATAATTTTTATTATTTGAATATTCCCCTTTTGCCTAATCCTTATGATTTAATTAATTAAACCTAATCCTAACCTAAATCCCTAGTCTAGAAACCCATCATGACACCCCTAAACCTACCCTCTAATTAATCCTAGATTAATTAGGCTAATTTTGTGATTCCTACAACAATTAGCCTTTCCTTCCAATTTTAATGCGTCTCACACATGTGTGAGCACATTCCCAAATTCAAAAACCAACCCTTCCTTAAATAGCTATTTACTCCTCTTACACATTTATCTCACATTCCTCCTTTAGCCTTTCTCACACATGTGTGAGAAACCTTGAGCCTCTAACCTTTTACACTTGTCTCCCACTTGACATTTATTTCCTATCCACCCAAGGTTGATCACACAGGTGTAAGAAACCCATAACCTTGCATGACCAACTACCCTTGCCTACTTGGCTTCCACTTATCATCCACCTCATTGATCTAAATGAATCTTAGTCCTCCATTCCAACTTTGAATCCTATCCGTCCATTTCTCACCAAATTCTATAAATAGTATCTTCTCCTTATGCATTGATCCATGTTATGTAAAAATCTTTTTAGAATTCTAAGCATTCTCATAGCATTTGTAGTTAATTAGCTTTGCATTTTCAATAGAATTCCATCATCCATATTTATAAATCGTGGCATTCGTAGCTTAGATTTGTATTTGAATCCATTATCTCGCATATCATAATCCATTTATCTTGCAATCTTAGCATTCTTATCTCATCCACATAGTTCTAGATATCATTTGGGGAATAATATAGTTGTGTTTTGGAGAGGATATCCACATACAACCATCAAAAGAGCACATCAATGGAGTTGGGTCCCTCCATCCTAGCTCAATTAGAGGTATGAGTAGATTTAATTAGTTTGGTACTTATTTTGGTTTGTTTAGAATTTAACTAATTGCAAAAATTTACCCATATATAGTCACAAGGTCCATGTACTTAAATTATAACAAAAAGTATTAAAAAAACATAAAAATCTTAAATAAAAGATCATACAATAAAGCTCATCTGGAGGCATCATTGACATTTGCCAGGTTAGCTTCTTTGACCTCTATAGTAACCCTTTTCAAGGTAAATGATGCACTTTATGTATTTTATGTTTTACATCTTCTTATCTACTTTATTGTATCAAATCCTTTAGATGACAAGCTCACTATAGTGGATGCAATATATAGTATCACAAATTGCACCTTCTTCTACTTACACAGTTACACATTTTACCCAATGCATTGTTGACAAAATTAATGATTAAGATTTCATAATTCTGACTTTATGGGTGGAAAATTCAAAATATTAGTAGTGCATTGTTTGAATTTGGGATTAAATTAGATGGATGACAACGTGACTTCCCAACACATTAACATCCCAAAAGATTTCAATATTCAAAGAAGCACATTCTATATATATTATTTTTGACACATTTCTCATCATGCAAGTAGGTCAATAATGAATACTCCCACCCATTGAAAGGAATAAAACTCAAAATTCTTCCTCATTCCATCATTCTATCACATTATGGAAACTCTTCAATCAATATTTCTTAGTTGGTCTTCATCAGTTTGATTTCATAACATATCTCTACTAAATTCATTTTATCTCTTGGACTCTTACAATAGTAGCCAAGAATCCTCTCAAACTATTAATCACATCTATTATCTCAACAGGTGAGCCCAAACTATTGGTAATTATCTCTTGTGATCTTGTCTATTGATCATGTCTACTTATTTCATTCATTTGATATTGTATAGTGTCTTTATCTATTGTAATATGGTTTTTCCTCCATAACAGTATCATTTCTATTACATGTATTTTTATTTGAGCATCTGGTTATCTATAGAGGTGAAAACACCAAAGTCGGGGTTTGATTGAGGCAAACCCCTATACAACCCCAACAATTTCCTTGTCCCTATGTGTGTACGTGGAAAATAGGTTCAACAAGAAAAATAAATCATTCTATGGTTGTTCTTGGCATTTACTGAGTTCTATCCATAGAAATGACAACTCATTATGTGTTGGGGCACGAGCTCAAGGCCTTTCTCATCTGGTATCTTAATTTACATGCTTTTTTCTTCTACTTTCACAATCAAAATGTTTTTTTACTAATTTTATATTCAAGTTATTAAGATTTTTTAGTTTCAATTCATTGTTTATCTTAGTTTTAGACTTCTATTTTTTTAAGTCAGGTCATTCCAGTTCACTTGAGCCATTTCAGTTGAGGTAGTGGAGAGTCATTTTATCCTTAAGACCTCATCATCTTAAGATGAAAAAATCCCCTCCTTTATAGGATAACCCAACATAACACACCTTAATGGTCAATGACATCTATATGAATGATCTTGACCATCTATTATAATGCATCTTGCTAGCTTGATCCTTTGTTGAACATGTTTACACTCCCTAAGGCGTTGACCAACTAGTATAGAGAGGCTTGCTAGTTTGATCATTGTTGTGGTTTGTGCTTCCTAAGGCACTGTTCATCTAACATAAGAATCTTTTTTCACATGATTGTTATTTTTTGTTATGATAATTGAGTGATTGGTCATCTAACATAATATACCTTTTTTACATGATTATTGTTGTTGTTTATGCTTCCTAAGGTGTTGATTACCTAGTATCGCAAGGCTAGCTAGTGCAATCATTTTATTTTACTACATGGATCACACAATGTAACGCAAAGTTTTGGCTAGTAGAATCTGTTCCTTCCATGGATCACATAACATAACACAAATTGTAGGCCAGCAAAACTCATGTTGCACACATGAATCACCTAACATAACAAAACTTGTCAGATAGTATAATTCATAGCTTTCCTATGGAGTTGGTAAATAAAATTTCTAGTTTTTAGACTATATAACCTATTCCCATCTAAAATTGGTGTATTATCTTTCCTCCTTGTAGAAGTTCACTTCTGATTTTCACAATAACATTATAAGAATGATACTTAACAATTAAGACAATCTAGATCTCTTCAACTAGTTGACTTGGAGCCTTTTTTGTACTTATAATTTTGGTGTCATTTTCTTTTCTAAAATTTTTATTTTTCTTTGTTTTGTGTGTCTTTTGTATCCTACTTTACAATATTTCTTGAGTTAATAGGATCCTAAGTTGGTGGGCTTGCTTCTCTCAACTTGGTGCTATCTTATCCCTTGTATGTCTTTCTCTCAACTAATTTCTCTACTTTATCATGAGTATGAGAATAAGTTCAAAATCTTGCTAAAGTGAGGGATAAATATATTGAAGTAAATTGTATCCCTTTTAATTTTCATATTTTTTTGGGCCCTTATTTTATTGTTCTTTTTACTATATCATTTTAATCCTAGTTGGGCCCTATTATACTTTAATGTTAGAATAACTGAGAGGAGAGGGGGGGGGGGTGTGAATCAGTGGCCTCAAAAATATTCCAATAAATCAACCCAAAAACAAGTACCACAATATTAAGCCTCTAGTTATCTTTAGTCCTACAAGATGTATGACTTGAAATAATCTTAACAAATAACTACTGCTCGGAGTTCACTGTTAAACCTTATTCTTACTGTTTACCGATTAGCATTCTTTCATTTACCAAAATATAGTAAATTGCTAAGTGCATACTGATCAATCTAGATTAGTTATGTGTAATGCAAAACACTAAAGTAATAACTCATAAACACATTGACACATGGATTTTTAACGTGGAAACCCTGTTAAGGGAAAAACCACTTGGGACCGGTAACCCAACATTTTCACTCTTCTGAAGTGAGCTCGGTGAAGAGCCAACCTTGTTAAAGGTTACAAACACACTGTTAGGTGTGACCTTGCTAGAGGATTTAAATAGAATAGTTTTTCACTTGATATCGGGCATCTCTATACTACCTTCTATGACCAAGTCCAGTGTAGTTTGTCAAATGGTATTTGGCATCTCATGCTATCTTCATGACCAAAATTTTTGATACTCCTTGGGATGTATCTCAATATAGAAAGGATTGTTAAGTCCTACTTGGTTAAGATACTTTATGATCCAATGGTTAAATTAAAATAGTAAATGATCTATTCACATATACAACTATACTTTTGCAAAATTTTAGATCTATTATAAGCTCATTATACCTTTCTAATCAATGTATCTTTTCAGTACCTTTGCTCCACTTATTTCTTCTCGATGATGTTGTTCTTCTCTATTGCTCGGTATCTACAGAAATACCTATGTTCTTTAGCTTGATTGATCAAGACTGTATGAAGTTATTCTTCATCAGTTTCTCTTCAGCATCCTCTTCTCTATTCACTCCCCTAATTTATAATGAATTATCTTGTCCCTTTATAGACATGATTTCACCATTTCTCAGTTCTTCACTTTCTTTTTCTTGGCATGACCCACAATTCTATCCAATCTTGCTTTAAAACAATACTTCAGTTTTATCCCGTAGATTTCTCTTTGACAACTAGAATAAAAAAAATTTAAAGCTCTCACTTATCTTTGTCTTTAACTTGTTGATGAAAACAATATTAACAACCAGTTAACTCCTTCTTTATCTCTTGCCAGCTAAGTCTTTTTTCATTTCTGAACTTCAGTTCTTTGTAGTGTTTTAACTCTTGTTAGCTTTAGTCAACACTTTAGTTCTCCGTTGGGGTTGTTTGTCCGTCGGGCATCACTGTGAAGTTATGCTCATCGGTAATGCTTGTGATTCTACTCGTTGGTAATGCTTATCGATTTTATCGATTTTATTTCCTGGGCATCACTGTGAATTTCCTCTCAGGGTTCTCTATCCGCCGGGGTGCACTGCCCATCAATGTTTGTAGTTACTTAGTGAATACTGATCTTTTATACATTAATGATAGCATAACCTTTATCTTTCTGGTTCTCTGAAGTCTTTGACACTTTGTATATAACCAATTAGATTATATCAGGCAGACATCAATGAAAATACAATCCATTAACTAATTTAATGTCTTGCATTATCTTTCTCCATTTTGGTGATCATCAACTTAACATCTTCAAACATTCAATCAGTTATGGTTCATCATTTAAATCTTCTTTATCGATCCTATAATTCAAATATCATTAAAACCTAAAATTAGGACCAGATCTAGCATCACAAACCATTATAATGATGATTCCATTAGAGACCCTATTGTGATGGGACCTAGACACCAAACATACTTGTCCCCCTAAAATTTCTCAAAATTGTAGCCAATGTGAATGTTGAGCTTCAAAATTCAATATTTGGTCTTGATTTTGGTACTTAGCCATTTTATGTTTGGTTTTTGTTGAAAATACACTGTGATCCCTATATAAATCACTTATTTAATCATTCAAAAATACTAATGGAGACTAATAAATTCTATGAACATTCAAATGATCAAGCAAGTATTTCAAATCTGAGTATTTAACATTTTAAGTAGCAGGCTACATCATTCAACATTGAAATATGATTTCACATTTGTTATTATTTATGTTTTGTTACCATGTTATTGCATTAACACTTGAAGGACTTGTCTAAAGATAATTTCATCACAACCATTTCCATTCTTAAGGTATAATCATTTTAATTCCCCATTTCAATTATTGTGTAGCCTCTTTCTTATTGAGAATACGCTCTATTTTACATCAATTATAGATATTGTGGAGGTGAAAATACCAACACAACTCTTGACTTTTACAATCCCCTATAAAAACATAGCCAACATTTCTTATTTTCATGTGTGCAGGTTCAAATCGGACACCAAAGAGTGTTATAAGAGCACAAAGAAAACAATAACAAATATTCCTAGATTAAAAATCTGTGAAAATACCTAAACTAGGGCACCCAACACACATGTCCTTTTTTGGCTAAATTTTAGAGAGATAGACCTACAAGACCTCTTGATTGCAAAAATGCTCTTTTTTTTGTTTGCACAAACACCTTCAAATTGGGTTTTCGACATAGTAGTTTAACACTTTAAAGATTAGTTTGCATATCTAGATTCCTTTCTATGTCCTTTTTCTAGATCTAGCCTATTCTATTGGTTTTATGTTCTACAATCTGTTGTTATTATTGAAAATTTATCATTTTTCTATCATTAAACCCAAAACTTAAACACACACTTTACAATATCAACCCCATTGCAAAAAAGAACATAATTACAAGTGTTTATCTCTCTTATCCATACTTTAGCCAATCCTAATTCATGTTCTAATGATATGCCATGAATATTTGAGATCTTTGTTTGCATCCATAAGTTTAGGTTCTCATTTCCCAACATATTAGAGATATATATTTTTTATACATGGCTACCTCACTAGACCTAGTTGCCAAGACCTATCATTTATTTATGCATTTTTCATCAGGTTTTAGGTTCTTCCTAAGTTCCACTTAATGTTTTGTTAGAGTAAAAATAGATTTTTCTAATTAATCATTTAATTACTTAGGTCCCTTTTCAAACCAACCACTAAAGCTTACTTAGGTTTGTTAGACCTTAAGAAGCACACACACAATAGAGGGGGGGGGGGGGGGGGAATCAATNGGGGGGGTGAATCAATTGTGCCACAATATTATTAAACTTTAATCAACTTATAAAATTTTAATCTCAGATATGCATGATAAATATGAAAGTAAGATCTCAACACAATAGCAACACATAACACCAAGTTTTTTTACATGAAAACCCTGTTAGGGGAAAAACCATGGTGGGAATGGAACACACAAGATGGGTGCACCCAGTGATAAATAGAGTACCCTATTAGGAGTATTACAAAAGGGGAATGTATATGCATTTAGGCACACTATCTAGAGCTCATTTCTCAATCACAATTACAACAAGTCTCACTTCCTTACAACACAATCTGATTACAGATCAAGGAGGACTTATAGTTCAAACACACAAACTGACTAATAGTATCTATTATACCAAAATAGTTCCAATGAAGTGCATAGATCTCTGAATTATTTTAGATTCCACTCATACCTCTTTATACAACATCAAATAAATCAGTTATTCCATCTGTCCATCCATCTCACATTTCACAACATCAAATGATTACATTTATATATATAATTCATCTCACCCATCTCAACTAGGTCAACCATGGACCTAATTACAAAAAAATAATAAATTACAATTTAATCCTAAATGCAATCCATTGAATGTCAGCCAGGACATTTTAATGATCCATATCAACATCCTCAAACATGCTTAGATCCACCAATCACGCTCTAAACCTTCACAACATGTTACATCATCAGGTCAGCTAAGACTAAATGAAGAACACCAACACGTTACATTAAAATCATGCAAACGAACCACTTTAATCAATGCGAGCCAAAAACATAGTCTGAACATGATCAAGAAACATCAACAAGCAATTTGAAGTACCTCAACAACTTTAGCATCACCACAAACTCAAGATTTAGATCCATCTCTGCACTGTTCAACAACAATAATATCTGTAACCTCTATCACTCAAGAAATATAGCTTTCCAGTAACCAAATCATGAACCACTCAAGTTGAGGACACATATGCACATCCCAAGATCACTACCAAGTTAGCAACAACTAACTCTTCAACATCGATCCATACCGATCCAAAACTAAAAATCAGTGTCTTCCCGAACAACCAAAGTACCAGTATTTGATAAATCAGTCATAAATCTCTCAAATCATCATTATAACTTCTAGGAATTCACATTCATTAGCTACAGACATATCTAAACATTATTGTACAATTGCAACTATAGATCTTATGTTTAGTATCCCTACCAAGCAATTCAACCTCACTGAACATACCAGCATAAATGCATACTCTGAACAACATCTGAACAATATCCAACAATCTCCCCCTTTGGCATTGATGGCAACATATGATGTGAAAATTTAAATCAATGCACAAAGAAACAATACCAACAACAATATCAAAAATATCCACAATAAGACATCTCTCTCCCTCATAGTCTCATACAAAATAGCTCTTCTCAAAGCTCAATTATTTTTCATATGAATATCTCTCCCCCTTTGACATCAGTGTAAAAGGCAAAATATATGCACTAAGTCACAAAGGCCAAAACATGAACAACACAACTCATGAAATACTTACCAAACACTAATCCCCCTAAGGAGAAACCACAAAAACATCAATCCAAAAGAATGATAGCTCTATAAGCACATTGGATTGATGCATCTATAGCTTTGATTAGGAGGGTCAATCACCCCAAGCTTACCATCAGAGATAATGAAAAGTATCTTTTGGCAAGGGCTTTGTGAATATATTTGCAATATTCTCTTTAGTAGATACATACTCCAATATAAATTCCTTCTTATTGACTCTATCTCTCAAGAAATGATATTAGATAGAAATATTCTTTGTGTTTGAATGCAACACATGGTTCTTTGAAATATTGATAGCAGTTGAATTATCACAGTATATAGTAATAGGCTCATCAATAGTCACTCTAATATCTATCAACGTTTGTTTCATCCATGTCACTTGTGTAAAATTAACAATAACAACAAAAACATACTCAGCTTCAACACTAGACTGTGATATATAATTTTTTTTCTTACTTGCCCATGAAACTAATCTCTTACCCCAAAATAATGATCCACCACTAGTTCTATTCTTGTCATCCACATTACCTGCCTAATCAGCATCAATATATGCACACAATGTTAAGTCATCATCTTTGCCATACCATAAGCCATAATCAGTTGTTCCCTTAAAGTATTTGAATATCCTCTTAACAAAAACAACATGAGATTCCTTCAATCCTAATTGAAATCTAGCAACAATACAAACACAATTCATAATGTCTATTCTAGTTTGTGTCAAATATAATAGTCCACCAATGATTGATCTGTATCTAGTCTAACTTTTTTAGGTGTGTCATCAATCTTTTTCAATTTACAACTAGTAATCATAGGAGTTACAATAGGTTTTGAATCTTCCATGCCAAATTTCTTTAACAACTATTCCACATACTTAGACTGAGAAATGAAAATTCCTTTATCTATTTGTGTGATTTGCAATCCAAGAAAGAATTTCATCTCAGCTATCATAAACATCTCAAATTCCTTTTGCATCTCATTAGAAAATTCCTTACATAGCTTTTCATTTCCACCAAAAATGATACCATCCACAAATACTTCAATAATCAAAATATCATCATCAACAATTTTGAAGTACAAGTTACTGTCAGCAATACCTTTATTAAAACCAATATTCAATAAATACTTGTCTTATCTCACATACCAGGCTCTAGGAGCTTTGTTTAGTCCATATAAAGATTTCTTCAATCGAAAAACCATGTCATCTTTATCATTCACGGAAAATCCATCTGGTTTCTCAATGTAGACTTATTCTTCCAATTCTCCATTAAAAAATGTAGAAACATCCATATGGTATACTTTGAAATTTTTGTAAGTAGCATATGCAAGAAACATTCTAACAACTTCAATTCTAGCAACATGAGAAAAATTCTCCTCAAAATAAATACCTTCCATTTGATAATATCCCTTACAAACAAGTCTGGCTTTGTTCTGAATCACTTCACCATCCTCATTCAATTTGTTTATGAATACCCATTTAGTACCAATCATATTCTTGTCCACAGGTCTAGGAACAAGAATACATGTCTTATTCTTTTCAATTTGTTCCAATCCTTCTTCCATAGCTTTGTACCAATTTCCATCTTTGCATGCTTCATCAACATCTTTAGGTTCAATCTTACAAATCAAATCAATTTCATTTCTAGCAATCCTTCCTCTAGTCTGAACACCTTTGTTTCTATCACCAATAATCTGATTCTCTGAATGATTTAGCTTTACATACATCAGAGTCTTTGGATTTGGATTTGTAGTAGACTCTTGTGTTTCAAATTCTTCCTCATCTCCAACTTCTTCATTTGTTTTTCTACCGATCCATTTTGATTCAAATTTAGATTCAATGGTTGCACAATTTAGATTTCTTCTTCTTCATGTAATTCATAACTACAAGATCTAACTAGTTTCTGAAAACTTTCATCCACTTTCACATTATTACTTTCAATAATATTTCTCATTCTATGATTGTAACATTTGTATACTTTTCTCTTTGTAGAATAACCAATAAATATTCCTTCATCACTTCTAGGATTAAATTTTCCTAAATCTTCATCCCTCTTAATGTAACATTTGGTTCCAAAGATTCTGAAATACTTCACAGTAGGAATATGACCAACCAATGTTCATAAGGAGTCTTACCAGTACCATGCTTTATTTGAACTCAGTTCAGTGTGTAAACAACAGTGCTAACAACTTCTCTCTAATAGATCTGTGAAATGTTTCCTTCAACCATCATTTTCCTTGTGGTGTTAAGAATTGATATGTTCCTTCTCTCTGCAATTCTACTATGTTGTGGGGTCCTCAGAGCAGATATCTATCTCTTTACTCCATGCTCTTCACAGTATGCATCAAACTCTCTCAATGTAAACTCTTGACCTATGTCAGATCTCAAACATTTCATCTTCATACTTGTCTCAGTTTCAACCATAGCTCTAAAGATCTTGAATTTGTCAAATGCTTTAGAATTTTCTTTCAAAAATATAACCCGCATCATCCTTGGATAATCATCAAGAAATAGAATAAAGTATCTGTCTCCATAGTAACTTCTAGTCTTAGTAGGTCCACACAAGTCAGTATGTACCAAGTCTAACAATCCACTCAAAGAATATGCCTTACTTTTGTAGGTATATTTAGTTAGCTTTCCCAATTGACATTCCTTGCACATCGCATTAGCAAGATTCAACAATCTAGGAAAATCTCTTACAACATTTGTAGTGCTAATCTTCAAAATGCTATCAAAGTTTACATGACAAAATCTTTTATGCCACAACCAATTATCATCAACCTTTGCAATCAAACATCTATTCTCTGAATTGTTCAAATGAAATACATTACCTTTGGTCTTTATACCTGATGCAATCTAAATTCCAGTGCTTACAATGATTTTACACATTACATTCTTAAATTCCAAGTGGTATCCCTTGTCAAATAATCGTCCAACACTCAAAATATTATGCTTTAAACCTTAAACATACAAAGAATCATTAGTATTAATCTTACCATCAAGTGTAATTGAACCTCTTCCTTTGATCAAACAGGGACCACCATTAACAAATCTAACAACACCACCATCATAGTCTTCAATCTTCACAAATTTCCTTATATCTCCGTGTTGGTTCCCAAAAAAGGTTTTATGATTCAATAACTACCAATGCACTCACTACAAATTCTAAAGATTTTCCAAATCCAATTATAAAACCCCATGAATGACTGGACCAACTAATAGGGATTAAAAATCCCCCTACACTTTTGGCTTTGCAAGACCAAGGCGGGCAAACCTAAATTCAGTACAATACTACCCTCATTAAACACACCCCTGAATTTGATAAACAGATTATCTCATAAGAGGCTCAACAATAACAATAAAATAATAAGAGGTAATTACTGATTGATTCTCAATTGTCATGGAGCAAGAGATACACATACCACAGATAAAACTAAAAACTAAAAATATTTTTAATCAAAAGATGGTATAACCAGACAACATGAACCAAAAAGATAACAATTATAGCATATTTAGATCAGTGCCTTATCATTGGGCAATACTCTCATTTTACAACCCATTATATGAATGGCATAAAATTGCTAATGATCCAAGACTTAGATTATTCTTGCATTAAAATAACATCTATTCATGTAATCCAAAATTAAACTTCTTATAATGATCCTTATGCCAATCTTATGAACTTATGAATTATTTTTCAGCATTTTATTTGATCTTTGATCAAAGATTAGAATTAATACACATATGAAAAATATGTAGTGAACTGAATAAAAACTTTGAATTATTGAATTGACAACTCATAAAATCAACACAGTGGAGAACACCAAATATGGATTATATTTTATTAACCTCAGAATCATTGTCTTCATACATTGATTTTCTCACTAAAATAAGACTCAACATGACTAAAACTCCAATACTAAAATTCTAATTGCTCTGTAGAATGTTATACAAGACTCATGACATTTGTTAAACCTGACTAAGGTTGAACCAACTCCTATGAATTCAAGACAAAATTTCTCATCCCTTTCCTAAGTGATATTGGAAATCCTTTTATAGAACAAGGATTGTAACAAGCTATGAATCACTTGGGGAAAAACAACTAACTATTCAACAACAAGAAACCAGGAAGAGCACCACCAGCTAACAAACTGAAGAAAGCTGAAAGAAACAAAATGGAGTTGTAATATAACCACAACAACTTTTTCCCATGAAACTGACAAGTAACAAAAAAAATTGAAACAAGTATATGAATTTGCAGTGGTGGAAACTGGGTATTAATAAAATGACAATTGACACTTTTGTCTGTAGATAAATAAGATATAATTTATTTGAATTACGTAGGCTATCCGCAACTTTTGAAGGCAAATTCAAGGTACCTATTGAAATAATTATTTTCCCTGTAAACTTGCTCAAGTGCCATGTCAGTAACCGCCCACAAAAAGACAAAATAAATAGAATTTGACTGTTCAAACAAATTTTATTTTATTCAATTCCATCTCCCATCTAGTAAATTCCCTATCTTATGGCCAACCAAATTTCTTAACAGTTTCTAATTTCCCAACTGCCTCATTCCAACGAGCATCAGTTTTAGCCCTCGCATCTACAATAAACTTTACAAGGTCCACCTCATCTCTAAAAAGATTTTCTAGTACAACATTGAAACTGAGTGTATCAATATCATTTGTTAGATGTAACAATGTTTAAACAATATCAACAATCAAATCAAATTCTTTCATCCCTGTATAGACATCCTTCAATTTTCCCTCCCTGTCATAAATGCTGGGAACATAGGTGTTGTATGACTGAACAAATAACTACAATGTGCTCCTAATTATCTGATCATTTCCATTGAAGAATGTAACCAATGTGTTTACTATGTTAACCATATCCTTTGTCTCTGCAATCTTATCAGACAAGTCATGCCTATAAATTAAAATAGCTGCAAGTCTCTCCATTAACAAATTTCTTCCCAACCATAAGGTGAAAAAAGGGTCCAGAAGGGTCATTTCCTCTGCACACTTCCCTTAAAAAAATTGTAAAGATATATATGGACCATGGACAACATCCAATTTGTTCTTTAAAATATCTATCCTATGCTGTAAAATTTCTATCAATACTTTGACTCCCAAAGTATTATTTTCTTCCTCTATTTTCTCTATTCTACCAACATAATTGTTCAAGCTTAGAATTGTCACCCCAACTCAGGCATTAGGGCTACACGACAATTCCATCCTGACAATGGAAACTTCCTCTAGCTATGGGTGAACTATGGATGTAGAAGAGTCTCTGGGTTATAGGCCGGTTCCTATTTGGTATGGAATATCACCTCCTGATTGAAAACTGAGTACGGAAAGGGAAGAAAGAAACTTCAAGAATGGAAATAGATAGGGGTGATACACCAAGAGTGAATTCAGACTTTATTTGGAATAACTAATGTAGTAATCCTAACTCATATACCACATTTTGATACTTTGAATCTCTGATCAACATATAGGTTAAAAGACTTGGTTACTAGGGTATATACCACAAATAACTTAATCAGTCAACAAACATATATTTTCTTCTTGAGGTCTAGATCTTGTCCACATAGAGGAGGAATAATAAACATTCACTTCTAGCTATCAAAATGAATAACACTTATGAAGAAAGATGAAACATGATTTTGAAATCAAAACTCAAGAGCATATAGGAAAAATAGATCATCTGCTTTATTATCCTCCAAAAATATGACAAGTAGGTTACAAATAGTATCTCCAAGGCATCAAGGAACAATGAATTCACTTTGAGCCTTTTCTCCAAGATCTGCAACTCAATGGATACAAAATGCATGAAAAAGTGGTATAGGAACAAAATAGTTCACTAAAACCTCTTTTCCACAAAATCTCCACCTCTAACTATGAAGTATAAGTCTAGCTATATAGCCCATAAGGCTAATCTTGAAAATGAGATCTCCCTCCAAAAATGTCTCCTAAACAGAAAGAAACCCCTAATCAAAGGCCAAAACAATGCCTAAAATTTAGCCTCCAGTCAAGCCCCCCTTCAAAATAGGTCATATCCCTAAATCCGTGGCACGATCATGCCCAAAATGAAGCCTTAAAGGCTTATTTCAAAAATGGGACTAGCCCTCCAAAAAGCTCCCTAATGTTGATATTTTAAATTACATCTTTACTACATATATCAACCTATATTAAAGAATATATTAAAATATTTAAAATATATTAAAGGATATATTTAAAATATCTAAACTATATTCTAAAATAACCTTAAGATGCAAAAAAAAAAAACCAACCTAAACCTTTAACTCGAAAGCATGAGAAATAGTTCTATCAAAAATGACAAAACGATATCCCATCACCATGGTCAACATGACCCATTTCCATAATATCTATCACCGGTAACATATGGTAAAGCTGTTGTGGCATGTGATTGATAGGGTCTTTATCGTGGACTCCAAAACTCTATTGAATTTGACATAGGCCTTAATAACCATTTCATTTTCGCAGTTTACTATTTTGGGAGGAAAATAAGGGTTTCAAAACCCTTGCTTGTTATTATGCCACCATGTTGCTTCTCCTTGTGCTCTCTATGTTTGATTTGGAGATTGCCATGTAATCTGGAGTTGTTTGTTTGAAGAGCTTGGGTTCTATGTATTTTTCCTTGAGTTTATTGCCATTAAAAATGGCGTTGTATGTTGATTTTTATAAGAACTCGGGATCTTCCATGAAACTCGAGCTCTTAACTGAAATTTCTCCTTGTGAACTGGTCTTTATCTATGTTGACCTAGGGCTTAGGCTTGACTCTAGTGCTACGGGATGCACTCAAAATGAAAGCTCCTCCTTTAGAAATTAGGGCTGCATGTAGAGCGCGGGCTCTCCACTACGAGCTCTTTTCTTTTAGAACCCATGTTTATGCCACATGGCATTCAATTTGTGAATGTTTTACTTGAATGGCACCATGGTCTATGCTCACTGCCTTGGACTAGAGTTTCAAGAGTTTTGAGAGCTTAGGCCCTTGATGGAGTGTGTCGACTAGACTGCGACTTTCAGCTTGAGATCTGGCTTTTAAAAAGTGCGGGATTTTTGCACACCACAGGATCTAGCTTTAAATTGGAGTTATGTGCCATAATATATGGCATTGCTTTGTGTATCCCATAAGAAGCTTGGGCCTCTATCACTTTCCATATTACATAGCACTGAGAACTCGGGCCCTCACCACTTGGAACTTGGGCTCTTCTTCAGACCCTCTGCAGATAAGTCACTCTTCATGCATTGTTTTCATTCTGTCTTTTTGATTTAAACATGCTATTTACTCCATAGATTTTATTGAGATAAGCTTCTGTGTTTTGAATAGTCAATCTCTATGTACATTGATGTCCTTCTTGGCTCGAGCCTCTGTTAATGTCGAAGTCTGTATGCATAAATATTGACAAATCTGCTCTTTATAGTGAATTCATTGCAAGAGTTACTCAGTCATTGTAACCGAGAGATGAACTCAGGTTTCTTTATTGGCTCCACTGCATATTAGAAGGATTTCTCCATGTATTCTTGCTAAGACAAAGAGAGGCCAGCTATGATTTTAAATCTGAACTTTATCTTGTGTTGGTGTATCATGCTGTCCTTTGTAGGCTCTATTTAATGTTTGAATATGCTATTCACTGTGACTTATTTATTTTTGCTCTATTTTGCATAAATTATTTATCACTCTTGAATATGCACTTATTATGAACTCTATTCTCCCTTGTATATGCATATCATCCTTTTTGCAAAAAGGTAAATCACAGTGAAATGTGCCTTTAAGCAACACCATCATTTGATACATAAAGCCGTGACTATTACTAATTTACTGGGTTCTTCAATTTACCAAGGAAAAATAATCCTTCATACCTTTTGATAACTGGAAGACCAGTATGTAGCTTGTGGGTCTTATTTGAAAGTGACTTTTACACTTTTTCTTTGAAAGCTCGATTTCACTGAAGGAGAATGAACTCTGTTTATATAACATGAAGCTCTTTGTATGTTAAGTTCACATATTCCACTTCTTGTGTGGACATCTGAATTCACTATGTATAGTGGTGTTAAATTTGGTCTCTCTTTCAGCATGTGACATAACTTAATTTGACAGATTTTCCACAACTTGCACACAAACTGTGATTATAGCATATAGCATCCAAATTGTTTTACTTTGCTAACATAAAAAGAACCTGTGTAATCAACAGCTATAAATTTGATGAACAACTTGCATCTTGTAGCTTTGTCCACTGTAAACAATTCTCGTTGATGCTGAATCTACACTTAATATGATAAGTACAACAAGATGAAAATGTTTGTTCACTATTAATGAAGTTCGAGCACGAGCTCGTGACATTCAAAAACACCAGAATGTTAACTAATGAGGTTCGAACATGGGTTTGTGACACTCAATAAAAACAAACTATAACATTTATCATTTTATGGCTCAATCTTGAAGCACTCTTTTGTATTCAGCAACAAATATGTTTATAGCTTGAAAATGTACTTTTGAAACAGCAAGGACATATTATACTAGTATTTATGCAGCACCATTTGTATCTTGAACTGAAAAGTTGGCAATCATTGGCATTTCCTGTAGCACTCTTATCATGGAAACCAGCTTGATCTGCATCTTTGACAATGACTGAATATGAAAACCAGTCAGCTGTTATCTGCAAGATAATATGTTAAGCTCTCAAATAACATCATTATGAAATACATTATCTGAAAAAGGTTTCTCAGTTTGAAACGTACTAAGTCCCTTTAATTCAGGCACCTGGTTAATAAAAAGGACAACATACACCATAATGACCATTAGTAGTAAAAGGTTTCATGTGAGAAACAAGTCCCTTTAACACTACCTTGCAGTGAGTGTCAGTGTACATTTTCTTATTTCATTTAATTTTCTAGATTGATATGTAGTATTGAAAACTTGATTGCTATAGTATGTTATTTTTTTCTCATGTATTGATTAGATCCAACAGGATCTAATCATATTTTCCTTTCTCATCTAGATATGAAACCCTAAAGACCTAGATGCAGATGGAGACTTGGACTCGTGAAGACCTAAATGCAGAGACCTAGCAGACAACCAGCTGACACAAACAAATACAAAAGGCAATGCATGGGACCCCTATTCCATACTTCAGTCTTTCTTTTAATTCTGCAATGTACTCTATTTATTGATGAAACATGGAACAAGAAAGGACATTTGTATATCACATTCAGTTTGAAAGCACAATGTAATGATTATTTATGATTTTTTGGAATCTTTTGGAATAATAATCAATACTTAGAGTACAATAATGACATCTAGAATGAATGTAATAAGGACATGCAAACTAACAAAACCTGCAAGGCAAATGTTAATTAGACCAACTAAATGCAACCTTTTCCTATTATTGCTTATTGTATTGTATGCTGTATTTTTAAGTAACAATGTGTTTACTATGTTAACCATATCCTTTGTCTCTGCAATCTTATTAGGCAAGTCATGCCTATAAATTAAAATAGCTGCAAGTCTCTCCATTGACAAATTTCTTCCCGACCATAAGGTGAAAAAAGGGTTCAGAAGGGTCATTGCCTCTGCACACTTCCCTTCAACAAATTGTAAAGATATATATGAACCATGGACAACATCCAATTTGTTCTTTAAAATATCTATCCTATGCTGTAAAATTTCTAGCAATACTTTGACTCCCAAAGTGTTATTTTCTTCCTCTATTTTCTCTATTCTACCAACATAATCATTTATATTTTCATCATTTTCAATAGGAACATAAACAACAACATTATAAATAGATGGAAGAAACTCACCAACATTCTCAACTGGAGCATCCACCATCTCATGAGTAGAAAGCACTGACACATATGCTAAATTTTCAGTCAGCTCAACAATTATCTCTTCAATATTACTATTAAGCATAAGATGCCCTTCATATTCCTTTCAAATCCTCATCAGACTAGTATATGTCTCTGCAACTCTTCTCTCTAAATCTTCAGCTTTGGATCGATTTAAAAATGATACATGAGTTTAGAGGTCATAAATCTCTCTATTACTCACATTTTGAATATTCTAGATAACTCTATCACCCTACCTTCTATCTTGTATATCAATAAGCCTCAACTTCTACGTAGTAGGTGCAAGTGATCAGATAGCCAATGCTTTAATTTTTGGATCAAAATTAGAGCCTATGATAAATTTACCAACTTCAACTTCATATCTGAAAACTAGTTTAGGTTGTCTCCTTATCTGATCAATAACGAAGAGGATTTCATATCACATCCAGGCATTAGAAGCATTCCACTTCTTTTCAAAAGTTCCTATGCCTGTTCCACAGTAATTACATGAGTATTAGGATCATATTCTTGTAGTGCCACCACTATATTTTATTTCTTTTCATCAATATCATCCTCTGGCCAGAAGTTCAACTTTAACTTATTTTCCTTCAATTTAAACAAAAAACTTTTGAACTCATCAGTTTGGATGAAAGCATCATCCTACAGAAACATATTGGAAACTAATAATATGTCATCCATCTAAGAAATTAATGCTAAATTTGCTTCTCTATTCTTTTCACCCTCAAGTGGATTTTGAGCATCTCTCAATTTTTGTCTCAACTCATGGAAGTAAGGCCCCTTCTCAGTGATTACTACCTTGGAAACATCCTTCATTATCTTGGCAATGCGTTCAAACTTTTGTCTTTTAGTTGTTGGCCTTTGTGAAGACTCAGCCTAAACACCTTCCTCCACAATCTCAATATACTCCTTTCCTAGATGCACAACTCCACATGATGATTATACATATGCAAGATTAACCTTGGCCTCAGCTCCAGCAGGTACATCGGGCATCTTCTCCATATTTTCCAATCAGAGTCTTTAATCTATCCTAATACCCAAGTTCATGATAAAAACCAGGGAAAGAAGGATCAACTTCCTTGAATTCCCTTTCAACTCTCTAGATATCATTCCACTTCCTCCTCTTCTCAATCAATTCATCAGTAACAACTGTATTTCTTATTATATCCTCCTCAGGTAAAGGCTCATGAACTGGAAAAGAAAAACCTACCATTTCCTTCAAAGTGTTTCTCATGAATCCCTTAAGATCATATAATCTCAATTCATAAGTATAAAATCTATAATGTCTTAGAAAATCATTCATAGAACCCAAGGCCTATTTACCTATTATAAAATCACCTACCACCCACAATCTAGTTAAGAAGGTGCCTTTCTTCTTCTTGGGACCTAAATATTCCTTATCAACTAATGTCAATTTCCAAATGAATTTAATTATACCCACCCTAATAGGGACATATTTTGGAAAGATATGGGGTGGCCAAGGGCAACCCAAAAATCTAATAATAGTAAAATTTTCAAACAAAAATGTATCTTCCCAATTATGCCTAATGGTCCCCTCACTATTAGCATGCAAAGGTATAATCATTCTTCTAAGTTCAAAAGGAATCCTATCCTCTTTTGCACCTAACATATTCCTAAGAGGATTCACAATCCAATTTTTAAAATGTAAGAAAGAAGAAGAATAGGTAGTACTTTCCCATACCCTTGTCCAGAGTTATACTGGCATCTGGATGCCCATGTCTTCCTTCATCAGTATCACCTCGTTATCCATATAATTAACATTGTAAAACAGGATGAGATGCATCAAAATTGATTAATGTTTGAAATTAATTGTAGAAGGATTGCTATGAATAGAAACAAGATCATTTTGAATTATGTTGATAATGAAGCCCACATAATCATACTCTTTATTCACATGTGGGTTTTGAATGTCCATAGCTAGCATCAACATATATTCTATCAATGTTTTTTCTCCATCCACTCCCAAAACCTTACACAAACCATACACAGTGTACTTTGAATAATTATGGAAGCTATCCAGATCATATGGTTCATTGAAATTATCTGGAATTGACACTATCTTCCTCCCATCTCTTGGAATAATCTTAGGAATTGCATTCTTTTTCAAGACACCCTTATGCAAGTAATATTGTCTTCTTTCTTCATCTAAGTCTATATCAACATTCATAGCTACAGTAATACCAAACACTTCCACAAAGCTAGCTCTGTCAATTCTAACCAATGTAGATTTATCCTTCCTTCTGATACACTTTGTGAGTGGACAATATTTTCTTGCTAATGCTTTAACTAGGTCAACATCCACAAAAGCATCAAGAACAATCAATTTTTCCATATTTAGAACCCAAGGGTTACACACAGGGACTTCCTTCACTTTGTTATTGAAAAAGAATAAAAACAAAGAAGAACCAGTGGAACTAGGAGAATCTAGGTTCTTACATTGAAAACACATATCCCTCCATGTCTGTTCATTTGTAGATAATGCATTTGATGTCCCAGGCAACAATTGCACCCATTCCTCAGAAAAATTATCTTTCTTTTGTTTCCTCACAACTGCTGACCTGGTGGAATTACTTGGTTCTGTCATCTCTGTAAAATAACAATTTCTCTCACCAAGCATAAAATATTCAACAACAAACAGACACTTCTTTAAAACACAACTAATTATCAAACCAAACTCTCCTTCGTTGTCACATAGGTACCAAAGACTCAAGATTTGATATGAAAATATTGACTTTGTATGCAACTTTAAAGCTTTTTCATGTACAAATTATCTATCCATCAACTTGACATTAATGTCATGCATGCAAAATAACTCAGACTACCCATGGAAGAAAATGGTCAAATCATCAAGCTAGAGTTCATAAACCCTACAACGGTTTAAAACAATTTGAAAAAAATTCCACCATGGCACCAAATTGTTTGGCATGTCACAAAAAATTGGTCCAGACCCCACTTATCACCTTTCAAACTAAGTCAACTGTCAGCAAAGTTGATATGGTAACTTAGCTTGGCTTCACATAACAAAATCATAACTAGAAATATACCTCATAATCTTGTGCCAAGATGTAACAGTCATTCCACATGATTACAACCTTCAAATGAAACTGCATCATTAACCTGTGATCTTACACTAGCAGTCATCTCAAAACATCTTCACATGATCACATACAATAAATGTTAAGGCAAAGAAAACCTACAAACTCACGATAACCGTAGATCACTACACCCAAGACATGTGGTAGTATCTCACAACATCGTAGAAAACTGATATATCCTTTTAAAAACCTTTACGATGCTACGACAAGGCTTTTCTTTCTTTAGATCTCCATGGTACACATGGAAAAATATCACCATACCGCATGTAAAATTCAAGTCTTTATAAAAATACTTGCGATCTTGTAGTGCCTGTATAGAAAATTAGTTAGTTTTAAAAACCTTAGGACATGTGGAACCCTTTCACTTGTTCACACTTCAAAGAATTAACCCTAAAAGATGCTTGCAAATCCACGACAGACACAACTTTAACCACTAAATGACACTATCGTATGATCGCAACTGTGAACACTTAACCATTACTTATCATGTGATGTTGTGAAAAGCTATAAATTGACTGGCACACTAAACTCATCGCAAGGTTGCAACATAAATCACTAACTTGACTTCAACCCTGCAACCTTGTGCACATGACTTAACTTAACCATAAGCGCGACATCACAACTGTTTGATGTAACATGAAAAAACCTCTACGATAATGCGATATAAAGAGCTTAACACCTTCATAAGATCACAACCCTTTAGATTTGACATTTTATAATCTTGCGACCTTGAGCTCGACTGTTTGTAAGATATCATTATTTCGCATAAATAAAACCTTTGACCAAATAAGACTTGCAAACAAGCGGTAAAGCACAACAAGAACATTTGACTTCAGTCGACCACCACGACAGAACACATAGGCCAATAAAAAATAAATTGATCAGACCTCATGCATTTTTTGACCTCCAACTTGATTGCAAAACTTAATCGCTTGACACATGAAATGTTTTTTGTAAGGAAAAGCATTCTAATACCAGTCTTGAAGGAAAAATTCAAATACTTAGCCAAATTTTTACAGTTCCAACACTCCGGTCATGTGATATGAACACCCACTGTCAATAACCCAGTCATCTCTCTTATCCACATGTGAAACCAAGGCTTTCTCTTCATTAGGATTCTCATCTTTAATAACAATTAATACATCCAATCTTCGCTATTCATAGATTCAACATCAGTTGTTCCTTTATTGGCACCATAGTAGCATTTCTTCTTAAATTTATGTTTGAAATTCTTATGCTTGTACTTAGCCTCTTTTTTAGGACATCTAGAAGCAATGTGAGCAATCTTATTACATGAAAAATATTTCAAAGGCAACTTTCCTTCATACTTACTAGATCCCTCAGGTAGCTTCTTTCCAAATAGGGCTTCAATCTCTTCAAGCTCTCTTTTCTCTTTCTCAATTTGGTCCCATTCCTTAGCATATTTACCAAGCTTAGATGAACTTTTACCAAGGTTATATCTTTCCTTATCCTTAGAAATAGTAGCTTTAAATGCATATTCAACTTTAGGAAATTTATCTCCAAATTCACTCATTTAAAAAGTAGATAACTTACCAACCAATATATCTCTTGTCATAGTAGATGTTGTTCTGATTTATTCAATAGAAACAACTTTATGATTGTAAGCAAGAGAAAAGGATCTCATAATTTTAGAAACAATCTCCTTTTCTTCCAATTCTCCACCAGCACATGTTTCCACATAAAAGGTCGATGATCTTACTCAAATACATAGTAATGTTCTCATCTTCACTCATCCTTAATGATTCACATCTTCCTCTTTGGCTTTGTAGCTTTGATTGCTTCACAAACTTGTCTCCTTCATATATTGTCTCTAACTTTTCCCATACTTGATGTTCAGTCTCCAATCCTAAAACATTTGTATACTCAACATTTTATAAGGCACTCTTCAAGGCTTCATAAGCTCTGGTATTAATCTCATATTATTTCTTCTCATTAGGATTCATAGTAGCAAGATCAGTAGGAGGCTTCTAATATTTCTTTGTAACAACCCAATGTTCTTCGCTAAGAGATCTCAAGTGTGTAATCATCTGGTCCTTCCATATAGTATAATTTTTTCCTTCAAATACCAGACTATCCTTCTTAAAGGTCGACATCCCAAATTTCCTTGATCAGTCAAGCTTCCCAAAGAGGACACTAGCTCTGATACCAATTTTTAGACCTTAAGAAGCACACACACAACTGAGAATGGGGGTGAATCAGTTGTGCCACCATATTAACAAACTTTAATCAACTTAAAAACTTTTAAACTTATATCTGAATGATAAACATGAAAGAAAGATCTCAACATAATAGTAATACATAACATCAATATTTTTGATGTGGAAACCTTGTTAGGAAAAAAATATAGTGGGAATGGAACCCACAAGATGAGTGCACTCAGTGATAAATAAAGTATCTTGTTAGGAGTATTACAAAAGGGAAATGCACATGCATTCAGACACACTACCTAGAGCTCACTACTCAATCAAAATTACAACAAGGCTCACTACCTTACAACAACATTTGATTATAGATCAAGGAGGAATTACATTCCAAACACACGAACTAAATGATAGCAAATGTTATGCCAAAATAGTTCCAATGAAGTGCATAGATCTCTGACTTATTTTATATTCCACGCATACCTATTTATACAACATCATATCAATCAGTTATTTTACCTGTCCATCCATCTCACACTTCACAACATCAAATGATTACATTTATATATACAATTCATCTCAACTCATCTCATTTAGATCGGCCAGGGACCTAATTAAAAAATAATAATTATAATTCAATCCTCAATGTAATCCATTGAATGTCATCCAAGACATTACAATGATCCATATCAACATCCTCGAACACTCTTAGATCCACCAATCATGCTCTAAACCTTCACAACAAGTTACATCACCAGGTCGACTAAGACTAAATTAAGAACACCAACACATTACATTAAAATCATGCAAACAAACCACTTCAATCAATGTGAGCCAACGACACAATCAAAACATTATCAAGAGAAATCAACAAGAAACTTTAAGTACCTCAACAAATTTAGCATCACCAAGAACTCAGGATTTAGATCCATCTCTGCATTGTTCATCATCAACAATAGCTGCAACCTCTGTCACTCAAGAAATATAGCTTTCCAGTAACCAAATCATGAACCACTCGATTTGAGAACACATATGCATGTCCCAAACTCACTACCAGGTTAGCAATAAATAACTCTTCAACAACGATCCAAAACTGAAACTATGTCTCTTCCTGAAAATCCAAAGTACCATTGTCTAATAAATCAGTCATAACTCTCTCAAATCACCATTCTAACGCAAACTGACAAGCTACAGATATCTCTGAACATAACTTTATGATTGTAACTATAGATCTTTTGTTTAGTATCTGTACCAAGCAATTCAACCTTATTGAACATACCAGGAACATTGTCTTCAACAATAGAAGCATGTTGACACCAATGTCAAAACATTAATGACAACATATATGCACAATCTAAACAACATCTCAGCAATATCCAACAAGGTATTGCAAAATTCTTTTGTCTCAATTTGTAGGATGAGGATAAATGTCATGATCTATTTTTTATCCTCACCTAGAGTTTCATCTAGGTAAATAGTTTTTTCTTCTTCTCCCTTGTATAATTATTATTGGTGTATCATTATTGTGAAGTTTACACATTCATAATGATTCATGCATTTTTGGATCAAAAGCTCTTTGGTTTCCTTACTAACTTTCAGTGCTTTTTTATCTTTTTGTGATAAGTGTTTGATTGCAAGCAATCCTTGGGAGTTGTGGTACTCATGAGTCAACTTCAACATAATCTTGGGGAAGATAATCATGTCTTTCACTTTCCTTCCTTTCTACATAATATTCCACATAACTTTGTAAAATCATGTACGATCAAATATGATTACTATGGGAAGCACATCATAATAAAAATAAATATCTACAAAAATAAATTTGATGAAATAAAATAAATTAGTTAGGATAATTAAATAAGTATAATAGATTCTTTTATTTCAACATCAAAAAATATATTATATGTTCATTCTCAAATATATTTTCTAGATATATCATTTGGGGATGAGTATTGTAGCCAGATAATAATCATTGAAATCTTATATCCACCTATTAAAACTGTTACAATTTAGTGTTTCTACATCTATGACCTCTAATTTTCTAGATGTACTTACTTAGGATGAGTACTTGACAGACATTGCATGTTTCTTTTGTGATATTCATATTTACAATTCTATATTTAGCATAAAGATTAGTACAAGAAACTAGCATTGAGCTAGTTGCAAGGTCTTTCTTCTTCTCTCTATTTTGGAAGAATTTTTTAAATTTAGTTTTGCACGAGGATCTCTCTTTTTCATTTATATCCACTCTTCATTCTCCCTTGGGGGAATATTGTGTGTGTGAAATTATGCATCTGTTACCTGCGACACAACACTAGCAAGGGTTTCAAGCTAAACACTAAAACCGATCTATTGCTTCCTATCTATGAGGAGTTTGAAGAATGCCATAATCTTGCCCTCAGACTATGCACAAATCAGTGACAAATACAACCTAAGAATTAAAAATTTGAATAAAAAACTAGTCTAAATGCTCACTAAACATACATATTAGTTCTAAAAAGCATGATAATAACAATGCATAATATCAAAACTGCAATACAATATGGATTTCTAATTAATCTAAACAACATAACAATACATTTAACTCTGAAATTATGGGTCATTTGAGCTCAAAAAATCCTTCCATTTATAGAATAAATGAGGACAGAGAGGGGGACAAGGGTCATTAATGGAGTTGTAAAAACTATTAATGAGGTGTAAGAGGCATTAATGCCAAAGGCATTAATGAGGCATGGGCTTGAGGAATCTCCATTAATGATGCATTAATGAGAGAAATTAAGAGGCATGATGAGGGATGTAAGTCCAAGCTTGAGAAAGTGGACTTAGAGGGAGTCAAGCTTGAGAAAGTTTACTTTCTCAAGTGGGTTGAATTCCCAATCACAAAATTAGGAATGCGACAACATTATGAAGTGGGTTAGGATAGGATTAAGATTAGGATTAGACTTAGCATGGGGGGAATAGGTTGGGATGGGTTTGAACCCATGGCTAAGGTGTTTGAGATAGGTTAGGTTAGGGGTTAAGAGGAATATTAATGAAATGAATTATATTAAATATGTTCATTCAAAAATAGGGAAATTAATTATTTAAGCTTTTGATTGCTTTTGATAATTAATTAGGACTATAGCCAATTAATTAGATTAATTTAGGCTAGAAGATAGGATTTGCAAGTGATTAGATATGATAGGGATTTATTTAATTCCTTTTAAACTAATTACCTTAGCCATGTTTGATTTGAATTGTTTTGAATTGAATTGATTTGATTTGATTGGCTAAGGTGATTAATAAAATTGGAGATTAAATATGTGTTGAATGAATTACGCCAGCCGATTGAAGAGTTGTCTGGACATAATTGGGGGTATGATCACACTTAGGGAAAATAGGGTCTATAGTCAAAGAAGACCAAATTAGAGTGGTTATATTTTCCCCTCTCTGAATTGATGTGCGAGCAACGCATTGATTCAAAGAAAGTTTTTGATTTTGACTTCAGAAAGTTTGAGAATTTTGCTCATGATCGAACAAAATGCCTGATGAGATCAGTCTTGCACTTGATTGAACTAAACTGATAGAATTGACTTTGAACTTGATCTAATAAAGGTTAATAAGCAAAGATCTTACAAATACCAATTCTGAACTTGGTTGTCGTCCAAAAGTTGATAATATTGATTCCAAACTTGGTTGTCGCCCGAAAGTTAGTATGAAGCTACCAGGAGCTTTAATAGAAATCTAAGAAAAAGTAGGCATAGGATATCCAGCTTTTGAGAACCAAAGCCTTCAATCCAACATTTTCGACTTAGTCAAGGAGCTGTCATGCCTTTAGTTGTTTTATAATGAAGTCATTTTAATATTTTTTTGAGCAAGAATTTGATTGATTTTAGTCTGATCATGCCCCCTTGGGAACGAAATCAAAGGAAAGAATAAAATCCCTCTGTTGAAATGATGTATCACTTGCATGGATCAATTAGAATAAGAAAGAAGAAATTTAAAAAAAGTGAAGAAATGAAGGTGTGCTTTTAAGAGAAAAACACAAGTTTACCAAGTTAATCACGTTAAAAGGTGGGGTTTGAGTTTGATTTCATTCCCGATTGATCAAATATTTTGGGAATCATTGATATAGATTAATTAGTTAACTTGGATTTTGGATAAATCAAGAAATCATTTTAAGCTCAAGTCCTTTATGCTTGTGTTCTTCCAAAAATGCATCATGCAATCTCTAAATGTAGCTATATGCAGACTCTTAGGACTTGTCATTGATTTGCAGATATTGTAACATTCTTATCATCATTGGGCTCTTTTTAGAATGTATGCCACTTGATAGTACAACCATCACTAATACCCACTAATATTATGAAAGTATGAATACTATTTTTATTGGATGCAATGTCAGAAATAGACTTAGGCATCAAGGCATAGAAGCCAGGATAACAGATTAGTCACCTTCCTTTTACTATATCAGATTCCATGTAAGGTAAGATATTGGACCCATAATGACCTTGAAAATTCATATCCTTGGGTACATTATGCTTCATATACTTTAGCAAGAATCTGAGTTAGAAAAAAGACAAGGAAATGGTTTCAACCTCACCATAGTTTACACGTAACAAAGATCAAGATATATGCAGCTATCCACTCATGTTGGTAGCTCTTACCATAAACATCCAAGTTAGGTGAAATTTATAGGATCATTTGGAACAATCACCATACACAGAAAACCAAGAAAAAATTATGCCCCCTATCCTTGCGACTCTTTGTCTTTGCACATACGTCATGGAGTAACTCAGAAGACATAACAAATTATCAATTGTGAATCAATCAAAATAAAATTTATAACTGCTTAGATTCCCCTAGTTAAAACATCATTAGTGCATAAAAAGAGTCATAATCAAACCAAGATCAAACTATGTTTAAGTAGTATTGAGAAATACTATTGATTCATTTGTCAAACGCAGTAGAGATTCATCAATCAAAAATTTAGATTTGAAGCAATATGTGTTCCGTGTTTGTGTATAACCCTATTCCTATTTTTAATCCAATGCTTAGGAACACCGTTCATGTTAGTGCAATGTTTGTGCCAGATAGGTGTTTCATGAAAGTGACAGTTTGGTGAAAGCATCGAGAAGCATGCTATCATAAGACAAGCCATCCTATGACGACCTAGCAGACCGAACCTATCATACTGGCAAAGATGCCCCCAGTGCAAAATGACTTACCCCTAAGATAAGAATAAAGACAAATCCCAAGCAAGGATAAGATTGTTTGTAAGGAAACAAAGTCAATGTTTAGCTTAGGTGAAATCATGAAGGTGCAGTATCAGCAGTGTATTGATAGATAGAGCGTAGAATACAAGTGACGCATGATTGCCAGGCTTTCACCACTTGGCAAAACTTTTATTCTTTTTGCTACCAAGACGCCTTATTGCCAGGTTTTCATCAAGGCACTTTTTTCTTTTTCAAATTTTTTTGCTATTTTTTCTATTTTTTCTATTTTTGTAGTATCAAGGCGCCTATTTGCCAAGTTTTCACCAAGGATACCTTTCTTCAGGACTTTCTCCATTGTTTTTGAATTTTCTTCAGGATCAATTTTCTGATGTTTTTGGTATTTTTTGAGATTTTCACTGTATAGGCTTTGTTAGCCAGTCATCAAACATAGAACCGCTTCAAATGTAGAGTATTGATAGGATCTAGAAGGACATCTCCCTCAGGTGTAGCTAGTTGATAGGCTCCAGTCCCAAAAGTAGCAGTGATAACATAAGGTCCCAAATAGTTAGGTTCAAACTTTCCTTTCTGTTCTTTGTTAGTTTGGTTCTTAGGATTCTCCTTTAGGAAAAGATCCCCCACTTGAAACTGTCATGGTTTGACCTTTTTATTGTACCCCTTGGACATTCATGCTTGGTACACCTTCAGATTATCAAACGCCTATTGCCTGTGCTCATCAAGTAATTCTAAAGAATTTTACCCGATCCATGCGGTATTTCTCATCAGTAACAAGCCCTTGTAAAGATATGCGCAAATATGAGATTTAAACCTTAATAGGTAGTACTACCTCAGCACCATAGACTAGGGAAAATGGCATGGCTCTAGTTGGTATTCTGATGCTTGTTCTGTAGGCCCATAGTGCTGGATTTAGTTGTAATTTCCAGTCTCTACCAGAATGACTCACATTTTTGTGTAGGATCTTGAGAATATTCTTGTTAGATGCCTCAGCCTATCCATTACCTTGAGGATAATAGATTGAGGAGAAATGTTGAGTAATGTAGAATTGTTCGCAAAGTTCATCAATGTCTTGGTTTTTAAATTGGCCCCCATTGTTTGTTACAATTGAAGAGGGTATCCCATATCTACAGATAATGTAGTTCAAGATGAACATAGCTACCTATTTTCCAGTGGCTTTGATTAGCGACACAGCTTCAACCCACTTCATGAAATACTCAATGGCCGTAATGATGAACTTGTGTCCATTTAAAGAATTAGGATATATTTGTCCAACCAAGTAAAAGGCCCATTGCTGAAATGGCCAATGTGTTATGAAAGGGATAACTTCTCTAGCAGGAGCATGGATGAGATTTCCATGTGTTTGGCATTTATGAAATATCTTTGAAAAGTGAATAGCATCCTTTTCCATTGTAGGCCAGTAATAGCCTACTCTAAGCAGTTTCTTTGCTAGTGAAAATTTGTTTGAATGTGATCTGCATACACCTTCGTAGACTTCTTGTAATGCGTGATCTAACTCTTCACATTCTAAACATCTAAGAAGTGTACCATTGAGACCTTTTATATATAAGTTATTAGATATGAGGACATAACATGATGCTGTCCTAATCAAGGCTCATTTTTCATTCCTGGATAGATCATTGGGTATAGATTGGTCAGTTAGGTAAGCAATGATTTTAGCATACCTAGATTAGTCTTGGGTGGTAAAAGCACAAATGACTTGGTATTCAGGGGTATCAAAGGCTGGGTAGGATAATTCTTCCACCAAGAAGTCATAGTGGAATTGATGTTCCTCCAGTTGTAACATGGATGCCAGTGTAGCCATGGCATCTGTAGCCTTATTCTCTGTTCTAGGTATCTACTGGAAAGTGATGAAGATAAAGTACTTCTTTAAGTCATCTACCAGTTGATTGTAGGGAATTAACTTCTCATCTTTTGTCTGATAATCTCCATTGACTTGATTAATAATGAGCTGGGAGTCACCATATACATGTAACTCTACAATCTTCCACTCCATAGCAAGTTTTAGACCATTTACCAATGCTTCATATTTAGAAATATTATTTGTGCATGGAAACATCAATTTGTAGGACTTGGGTATCTTGTAACCTTGAGGAATTATGAATAGAACCCCTACTCCAGAGCCTTGTTGCATGAAAGAACCATCAAAGTACATCTTCTACAAATACTCAGTTAGATGCATAATTGTTTCATTAGGGAATTATATTTTTAAAGGTTCATCATCTTCGAGTGGTGAATCAACTCATTGATCTGCGAAGACTTGTCCTTTAATAGCCCTCCTATCCACATATTCAATGTCAAATTCACTCAGAATGAGAACCCATTTTTCTAGACATCCTGTTAATGTTGTCTTGCTTAGGAGGTACTTCAAAGGATCTATCTTTGCAATGAGCTTTACTGTATGTGATAGCATGTAATGTCTCAATTTTTGTGATGCAAAGACAACTACTAAGCAAGCTTTTTCAATTATGCTGTAATTGAGTTCATTGGCCACTAGTGTTCTACTGATGTAGTAGATTGATCTTTCTTTCTTAGTTTCATCCTCTTGTGCTAGCAATACCCCTAGTGATGTAGCTGTAGCTGAAATATATAGGAGTAATGGCTTTCCGTGGATGGGTGCCATAAGAATAGGAGTAGCTAGGTACTCTTTTAATTCTCTAAAATTGTTTTCACAGTGTTCATCCCATTTGAAAGTGATACCTTTATGTAGTAATTTTGTAAAGGGTTGTGCTCTATCCGCAAGTTGCAACATGAACCTCTAGATTGATTGGAGTCTCCCTTGTAATGTCCTCATTTGACTAATCTTGCGTGGAGGAGTCATTTCTAGTATAGCTTTGAATTTCGCAGGGTCTACCTCAATTCCTTTTGGTAAGACAATAAATCCTAGGAGATTTCCTGATTGAACCCCAAAGGAACACTTCTTGGGATTGAGCCTGAGTTGAAATTTCTCCATACGATCCAATATTTTTCTTAAGTCATCAATATGAGTATTTCTTTCTTTTGATTTGGCCAAGGTGTCATCCACATAATCCTCCATGTTTTTATGCATCATATCATGGAATATAGCGGTCATTGCTCTTTGATATGTAGCTCCTGCATTTTTTAATCCAAATGGCATGACGTTCTAGCAAAAAGTTCCCCATGTGCATCTAAATGTGGTCTTCTCTTGATCTTCAGGAGCAATTTTAATTTGATTGTAGCCTAAGAAACCATCCATTAGTGAGTACATTTGGTAGCCTGCTGTGAGGTCTATGATCATATCAATATTAGGAAGTGGGAATTCATCCTTAGGGCATGCCTTGTTTAAGTCCCTAAACTCTGTATAGATCCTGATAGATTTATCTGATTTGGATACAGGAACTACATTTAAAATCCATCCTGCATAAGTGATGACTCTAATGATTCCATCTTTCAATAATTTCTCTAGCTCTACTTTTACTAGTAATGCAACATGAGGATGCATCTTTCTAAGTTTTTGTTTCATGGGTTTGATCCCATGAGCTATAGATAGATGGTGCATTATTAATTCAGGATCTAGTCTAGGCATATCTATGTAAGACCATGCAAATTTTATTTTCTTCTCTTTTAGGAACTTAGTGAATTGTGTCTTCTCCTCTTTTGACAAAGATTGTGCTAGGTGAACACTTTGAGGAACTTCAGCTGTGCCCAAGTTAACTGGTTGTGTTGGTTCCATTAGAACTGAAGATCTTTCTTGAAATTTCTTGGGGAGGATATCAAGAATCTCATCCTTTGGCACCCGTGAGAGGTTTTCACCATCAGATATGTCTTTTGTTTTTACTATTTTAGAATCTGACACTGCCACAACATGGTTTTCACCATTAGTTCTTTTCTTCTTTTTATTTTTCAATTTGTGACTGAGAAAATTGATATCCTCTTTTGATATGATCATGCTCCTTGCATTGGTGGAAGAAGGGTAAGGTTCACAAGCATTTAGATAGCAAGCCAAGGTGTAGTCATTGGGGAAGTCAAGGATAGGAGTAGGGTACGTATTAGTCTAATCAATTAGATCAGGGTTTATCAATGATAAGGAGTAAGTCTTTGGGAAGGAAAGCATTGTGTTAGCATCAAGACCATTAACTGACATGATATGTCCTATTAAGTTAAGTTCTTCAATGTTTAGATTAATAAGAGTGAGATTGTCATTAAAAGTGTCATTGTTAGTTATATGTGGACTGAACTCTAGTGACTCGTCAGTGGAACTTTCATCATACTCTCTACATAAAAGGAGGATTCTTGCTTGTCTTCTCTAAAGTTCTTCTAGACTTATGAGAACATCAGTCTCTCCATCAATGATTGGGGGAAGAAATTCCTCCTCTACTTCAGGAATATTAGCATTGTGGGGATTAGTGTCAAAATATTCATGGGGTGCTGATGGTGCTACAACCATGTGAATCAGATCTATTTCAATATCTTCTATGGTGATAGATATCTCATCCCACTCATAATCATGAGAGTTAATTACTTCGTCATCAGACCTGTTTAAGAATTCAACAATAGTAATTAGATGTACCCGATTAGCCGCCTGTGGATCAAAGTGTGGTAAATCAAGGACATGTGAAACTGTGACTAACTTCCCGTAGTTAGGATGTGAATCTTGTAGTCGGGATGTGCTCTCAGTAGCCATTGCTATCAAGGATACTTCTAGATCATCTTTGGTCATTCCTCCTACCTCTTGAACATGAGCTCGTGCTAACAAAGGCATGCAGATATCTTGAGGTGTTTCAAATCTTGGTACATATCGGTCTCCTTGATATTCAGGTTTCTCCATACCAACATGTAATAATCTTTCATAGGACCATTGTTCTAGTGTCATTTCCTCTATTTCATCACTCCCTTTGTCAGAGATCGGACTATCTTTTGAAATAGGTTTGTCAGATTCCTTATTAAAACCTAGTACTATTTTGTCTCTGGTATTCCTGAATTCCATGTGCACAGGATCAATAAGTCCTCTTCCGGTGTCACCTAGAGGTCCTTTTCCTTTGTATCCCATCTATTTGAGGAGGTTGTATCCTTTACCGTACTATTCTTGGGATATTTCTACATGCTTGACCTCAGCTTCCTTTGGTTCCCCCTTATAAAGCCAGTCCAAGACTGCCTGTTCTTCTATGTTATCTAAAGAAGATGTGGATGCCTTAACCATACCAGTTGCTTTGTAAATCTCTAGTTCTTTAGCGGTAGCAGGTGGGAAAGACAAGGAAGGTCTTCCATAAGATCTGGGTGATACTGGTAATTCTGTCAGTGACGGAGTCATGTCCAGCTTGTATTCTCCCATACCCGTTTCTTCAAGTTTTAACGTTTTTCCAAAGCTTTTCATCACCATGTCCTTGGTAGTCTCAGGAGCAATCTGGTCCCTAGCTTCCTTGTTATGTGGAATCATACTGCCTGCCTTGATATTGTTGCAAGTGTAATTAGCATATGTTGGAATTGTTACCTCCACCCCATTATGTGGGAACTTGATACATTGGTGGTCAATAGATGGTACAACTTGCATTTTTTGGATCCAAGGTCTCCCCAATAAGATGTTGTAGGCCAAGGGCAGATCCAGAACTTGACAGATGACATTCCTTTCAACCAGCCCGATTATGATGGGTAGAACAATAAGGCCTTTAGAGGATCTTTCTTCCTCATCATAAGCCTTGATAGTGATTTTTCTTCTGGAATCGATGGTTTATTCTGAGAGACCCAACTTTTTGATTAGATTAAGGGTACACATATTCAATCCTGTGCCTCCATCTATCAATACACGTCAAACATGGGATTTGTAAATTAGGACTTCAATATGAAGGAGTTGATTAAGTGGATGTGTTAATGATTTATCATCCTCTTCAGAAAAGGAGAGATAATGTGGTGTTGAAATGTGATTTACCATCGCTTGGAATTTGTCTACATTAAGGTCCTTTGGGATATTTGCAGCATGTATGGCTTGTTCAAGTATTTCCCTATGTGCTGAGGATATTTTAAGCAACTCAAAGAAGAAAATTTTAGTAGAAGTTCATTGTAACTGATCCACTGAGTTATACTTTTTTGCAGGAATAGTAACAGTTTGCGTTGCCGCTGTTGGTTTGGGAATAGTAATTATAGGAACCTTGGATATTGTTGCTATTTTGGATAAGGAACTAGACCCTTTGATTGTAACTTGCGCTTGACTCTGTCTTACTGCATTTGATTGGGAATAGGTGTCTTTAACACTTTTTATTGTGACCACATAAATGGATTCAGTTTTAATGTCTAGCATATTGATCACATTATCATTGTTGGAGTAGGTGTAGTTTACTTCATTACCTTTTCCTTTAGATGCTTCCCCTTTCTCATAATTAGGGAATGGTTTGTTAAATGTCGTGTGGTCTTCATTGGCAGTGTGTCCATCCACCTTGATCTTTCCTCCTTCAATAAGGTCTGGGATGACATGCTTGAGCTTAAGGCAGTTGTTAGTCTTGTGTCCTTTGTTTTTTTGAAAGATGCAATAGGAATTGTCATCCCACCACCTGGGTTTGACTTTCGAATCCCCTGGTTTGGAATCTCAGATAGTGAGAACCTTGTTGTCTAAAAGTGTCTTCAAAATGGTTTCAAGAGGTTCTCTTAAAGGAGTGAATGTTCTTTGAGGTCTGGAAGTCCATGACTGACCCTTGTTATTCTTGTTGTTGGCTTTAGGTAAAGAAGTTGTTACCTTGGCCTCTTTGCTTGCTTGCATGCTATTAGTTAGATTGAACACCTCAGATTTAGAGTTTATATTAGAGGCATCCACTACTCCTTCATTGAAAACATTTTTATTTTGAGCCTGAGTTGAAATTGCTCCATACGATCCAATATTTTTCTTAAATCATCAATATGAGTATTTCTTTCTTTTGATTTTGCCAAGGTGTCATCCACGTAATCCTCCATGTTTTTATGCATAATATCATGGAATATAGTGGTCATTGATATTTGATATATAGCTCCTGAATTCTTTAACCCAAATGGCATGATGTTCTAGCTAAAGGTTCCCCATGCACATGTAAATGGGGTCTTCTCTTGATCTTCAGGAGCAATTTTAATCTTATTGTATCTTGAGAAACCACCCATTCGTGAGTACATTTGGTAGCCTGCTATGAGGTCTATGATCATATCAATATTAGGTAGTGGGAACTCATCCTTAGGGAATGCCTTTTTTAAGTCCCTAAATTCTATACATATCCTGATAGATTTATCTGATTTGGATATGGGAACTACATTAGAAATCCATCTCACGTAAGTGATCACTCTAATGAATCCAGCTGTCAATAATTTCTCTAGCTCTGATTTTACTAGTAATGCAACATGAGGATGCATCTTTCTAAGTTTTTGTTTTATGGGTTTGATCCCAGGAGCTATAGATAGATGGTACATTATTAATTCAGGATCTAGTCCAGGCATATCTATGTAATACCATGCAAAGTTGATTTTCTTCTCTTTTAGGAACTCAGTTAATTGTGTCTTCTCCTCTTCTGAAAAAGATTGTGCTAGGTGAACAATTTGAGGAACTTTAGCTGTGCCCAAGTTAACTAGTTGTGTTGGTTCTATTAGAGTTGAAGATCTTTCTTGAAAGTGATCTGGGAGGATATCAAGAATCTCATCCTTTGGCGCCTCTGAGAAGTTTTCACCATTAGATACATCTTTTGTTTTTACTATTTTAGAATCTAACACTCCCACAACATGGTTTTCACCATTAGTTCTTTTCTTCTTTTTATTTTTCAATTTGTGATTGAGAAACTTGATATCCTCCTGTGATATGTTCATTCTCCTTACATTGGTGGAAGAAGGGTAAGGTTCACAAGCGTTTAGATAGAAAGCCAAGGTGTAGTCATTAGGGAAGTTAAGGATAGGAGTAGGGTCTATATTAGTCCAATCAATTAGGTTAGGGTTTATCAAAGATAAGGAGTCAGTCTTTGGGAAGGAAAACATTGAGTTAGCATCAAGACCATTAACTAACATGACATGTTCTGTTAAGTTAAGTTCTTCGATGTTTAGATCAATAAGAGTGAGATTGTCATTAAAAGTGTCATTGTTAGTTATATGTGGACCGAACTCTAGTGATTGGTCAGTGAAACTTTCATCATCCTCTCTCTATAAAAGGAAGCTTCTTGCTTGTCTTCTCTGATGTTCTTCTAGACTTATGAGAACACTAGTCTCTCCATCAATGATTAGGGGAAGAAATTCCTCCTCTGCTTTAGTAATAATAGCATTGTGGGGAGTAGTGTTAGAATGTCCACGGGGCACTGATGGTGCTACAAACATGTGAATCACATTTATTTCAATGTCTTATGTGGTGATAGATAGCTTATCCCACTCATAATCATGAGATTCAGTTACTTCATCATCAGACCTATTTAAGAATTCAGTAATAGTGATCTTATGCACCCGATTAGCTGCATGTGGATCAAAGTGTGGTAAATCAAGGACATGCAAAACTGTGACTAACTACCCCTAGTTAGGATGTGAAGCCTATAGTTGGGATGTGCTCTAAGTAGCCATTTCTATCAAGGAAACTTCTAGATCATCTTCGGTCGTTCCTCCTACCTCTTAAATAGGAGCTTGTGCTAATAAGGGCATGTGAATATCTTGTGGTGTTTCAAAGCTTGGTACATATCGCTCTCCTTGATATTCAGGATTCTCTGTACCAAAATGTAATAATCTTTCATAGGATCATTATTCTAGTGTCGTTTCCTCTATTTCATCACTCCCTTTCTCAGAGATCAGACTATCTTTTGAAATAGGTTTGTAAGATTCATTATTAAAGCCTAGTCCTATTTTTTCTCTAATATTCATGAATTCCATGTGCACAGGCTCAATAAGTCTTCTTCTGGTGTCGCCTAGAGGTCCTTTTACTTTGTATCCCATCTATTTGAGGAGGTCATATCCTTTATCGTACTGTTCTGGGGATATTTCTACATGCTTGACCTCAGCTTCCTTTGGTTCTCCCTTGTAAATCTAGTCCAAGAGTACTTGTTCTTCTGTGTTATATAAAGAAGATGTGGATGCCTTAACCATGCCAATTTCTTTGTGAATCTCGGATTCTTTAGTGGCAGCATGTGGGAAAGACAAGGAAGGTCTTCCATAAGAACTGGGTGATACTAGTAATTATGTCAGTGACAGAGTCATGTCCAGCTTGTATTCTCCCATACCTGTTTCTTCAAGTTTTAATGTTTTTCCAAATATTTTCGTCACCATGTCCTTGGTAGACTCAGGAGCAATATCATCCCTATATTCCTTGTTATGTGGAATCATACTGCCTGCCTTGATATTATTGCAAGTATAATTAACATCTGTGGGAATTGTTACCTCCACCCCATTATGTGGGAACTTGATACATTTGTGGTAAGTAGATGATACAACTTGCATTTCATGGATCCAAGGTCTCCCCAATAGGATGTTGTAGGCCAAGGGCAGATCCAGAACTTGACAGATGACATTCCTTTCAACCGGCCCAATTCTGATGGGTAGAACAATAAGGCCTTTAGAGGATCTTTCTTCCTCATCATAAGCCTTGATAGTGATTTTGCTTCTGGAATTGATGGTTTATTCTGAGGGACCCAATTTTTTTATTAGATTAACAGTACAAATATTCAATCCTACGCCTCCATCTATCAATACACATTGGACACGAGATTTGTGAATCATGACTTCAATATGAAGGGGTTGATTGTGTGGATGTGTTGATGATTTAACATCCTCTTTAGAAAAAGAGAGATAATGTGGCATTGAAATGTGATTTACCATCACTTGGAATTTGTCTACATTAAGGTCATTTGGGACATTTGTGGCATGTAGGACTTGTTCAAGTATTTCCCTATGTGCTGAGGATATTTTAAGCAACTCAAAGATGGAAATTTTAGCAGAGGTTCATTGTAACTAATCCACCAAGTTATACTTTTTTGCAGGAATAGTAACAGTTTGCTTTGTCGCTGTTGGTTTGAGAATAGTAATAATAGGAACCTTGGATGTTGTTGCTGGTTTGGCTGAGGAACTAGGCCCTTTGATTGTAACTTGCACTTGACTCCATGTTACTGCATTTGATTGGGAATAGGTGTCTTTAACACCTTTGATTGTGACCACATTAATGGATTCAGTTTTAATGTCTAGCATATTGATCACATTATCATTGTTGGAGTAGGTGTAGTTTACTTCATTACCTTTTCCTTTAGATGTTTCCCCTTTCTCATAATTAGGGAATGGTTTGTTAAATGCCATGTGGTCTTCATTGGTAGTGTCTCCATCCACCTTGATCTTTCCTCCTTCAATAAGGTCCTGGATGACATGCTTGAGCTTAAGGTAGTTGTTAGTCTTGTGACCTTTGTTTTTGTGAAAGATGCAATAGGAATTGTCATCCCACCACCTGGGTTTGACTTTTGACTCCCATGATTTTGAATTTGGGATAGTGAGAACCGTGTTGTCTAAAAGTGTCTTCAAAATGGTTTCAAGAGGTTCTCCCAAAGGAGTGAATTTTCTTTGAGGTCTGGAAGTCCACGACCAACCCTTGTTATTCTCATTGTTGGCTTTAGGTAAAGAATTTGTTACCTTGGCCTCTTTGCTTGCTTGCATGCTATTGGTTAGATTGAACACCTCAGGTTTAGAGTTTACATTAGAGGCATCCACTACTCCATCATTGACAACATTTTTATTTTAATCCTGAGTTGAAATTGCTCCATACGATCCAATATTTTTCTTAAGTCATCAATATGAGTATTTATTTATTTTGATTTGGCCAAGGTGTCATCCACGTAATCCTCCATGTTTTTATGCATCATATCATGGAATATAGAGGTCATTTCTCTTTGATATGTAACTCTTGCATTCTTTAACCCAAATGGTATGACATTCTAGCAAAATGTTCCCCATGCGCATGTAAATATAGTCTTTTCTTGATCTTCAGGATCAATTTTAATATGATTGTAGCCTGAGAAACCATCCATCAGTGAGTACATTTGGTAGCCTACTGTGAGGTCTATGATCATATCAATATTAGGCAGTGGGAAGTCATCCTTAGGGCGTGCATTGTTTAAGTCCCTAAAGTCTGTACAGATCTTGATAGATTTATATAATTTGGATATGGGAACTACATTAGAAATCCATCCCACATAAGTGATGACTCAAATGAATCCATCTTTCAATAATTTCTCTAGCTCTGCTTTTACTAGTAATGCAACATGAGGATGCATCTTTTTGAGTTTATTCTTCATGGGTTTGATCCCAAGAGCTATAGATAGATGGTGCATCATTAATTCAAGATCTAGTCCAGGCATATCTATGTAAGACCATGCAAATTTGATTTTCTTTTCTTTTAGGAGCTTAGTGAATTGTGTCTTCTCCTCTTCTAACAAAGATTGTGCTAGGTGAACAATTGAGGAACTTCAGCTGTGCCCAAGTTAATTGGATGCGTTGGTTCTATTAGAACTGAAGATCTTTCTTGAAATTTCTTAGGGAGGATATCAAGAATCTCATCCTTTGGCACCTCTGAGAGGTTTTCACCATCAAATACGTCTTTTGTTTTTACTATTTTAGAATCTGACACCACCACAACATGGTTTTCACCATCATTTCTTTTCTTCTTTTTATTTTTCAATTTTTGACTGAGAAACTTGATATCCTCCTGTGATATGTTCATGCTTCTTACATTGGTGGAAGAAGGGTAAGGTGCACAAGTGTTTAGATAGAAAGCCAACGTGTAGTTATTGGGGAAGTCGAGGATAGGAGTAGGGTCCGTATTATTCAAATCAATTAGCTCGGGGTTTATCAAAGATAAGGAGTCAGTCTTTGGGAAGGACAACATTGAGTTAGCATCAAGACCATTAACTGACATGACATGTTCTGTTAAGTTAAGTTCTTTGATGTTTAGATCAATAAGAGTGAGATTGTCATTAAAAGTGTCATTGTTAGTTATATGTGGACCGAACTCTAGTGAATCGTCAGTGGAACTTTCATCATCCTCTCTTCATAAAAGGAGGCTTCTTGCTTGTGTTCTTTGAAGCTATTCTAGACTTATGAGAACACTAGTCTCTCCATCAATGATTGGGGGAAGAAATTCCTCCTCTGCTTTAGAAATATTAGCGTTGTGGGGAGTAGTGTCAGAATGTTTGCGGGGCAATGATGGTGGTGCAAACATGTGAATCACATCTATCTCAATGTCTTCTATGGGGACAAAAAGCTCATCCCATTCATAATCATGAGAGTCAGTTACTTCATCATCAAACCTGTTTAAGAATTCAAAAATAGTGATATGATGTACCTAATTAGTTGCATGTGGATCAAAGTGTGGTAAATCAAGGAAATGTGAAATTGTGACTAACTGCCCCCAATTAGGATGTGAATCCTATAGTCAGGATGTGCTCTCAATAGCCGTTTCTATCAATGATACTTCTAGATCATCTTCGGTCGTTCCTCCTACCTCTTGAACATGAGCTTGTGCTAACAAACGCATGTGAATATCTTGTGGTGTTTCAAAGCTTGGTACATATCGCTCTCCTTGATATTCGGGATTCTCTATACCAACATGTAATAATATTTCATAGGACCATTGTTCTAGTTCCATTTCCTCTGTTTCATCACTCCCTTTGTCAGAGATCAGACTATCTTTTGAAATAGGTTTGTCAGATTCCTTATTAAAACCTAGTCCTATTTTGTCTCTGGTATTCCTGAATTCCATGTACACAGGCTCAATAAGTCCTCTTCCAATGTCTCCTAGTGGTCCTTTTCCTTTGTATCCCATCTATTTGAGGAGGTCGTATCCTTTACCATACTGTTCTGGAGATATTTCTACATGCTTGACCTCAGCTTCCTTTAGTTCTCCCTTGTAAAGCCAATCCAAGACTGCCTGTTCTTTTGTGTTATCTAAAGAAGATGTGGATGCCTTAACCATGCCAGTTGTTTTGTGAATCTCTGGTTCTTTAGCAGATGCAGGTGGGAAAGACGAGGAAGGTCTTCCAAAAGATCTGGGTGATACTGGTAATTCTATCACTGACGGAGTCATGTCCAGCTTATATTCTCCCATACCTATTTCTTCAAGTTTTAACATTTTTCCAAAGCTTTTCATCACCGTGTCCTTCATAGTCTCAGGAGAAATCTCATCCCTAGCTTTGTTTTTATGTGGAATCATATTGCCTACCTTGATATTGTTGCAAGTATAATTAGCATCTGCTAGAATTGTTAGCTCCACCCGATTATGTGGGAACTTGATACATTGGTGGTAAGTAGAGGGTACAACTTGAATTTCATGGATCCAAGGTCTCCCCAATAGGATGTTGTAGGCAAAGGGCAGATCCAGAACTTGACAGATGAAATTCCTTTCAACTGGCCCAATTCTGATGGGTAGAAAAATAAGGCCTTTAGAGGATCTTTCTTCCTCATCATAAGCCTTGATAACGATTTTGCTTCTGGAATCGATGGTTTGTTATGAGAGACCCGACTTTCTGTTTAGATTAAGGGTACAAATATTCAATCCTATGCCTCCATCTATCAATACACGTCAAACATGAGATTTGTGAATTAGGACTTCAATATTAAGGGGTTGATTGTGTGGATGTGTTAATGATTTATCATCCTCTTCAGAAAAGGAGAGATAATGTGGCGTTGAAATGTGATTTACCATCACTTGTAATTTGTCTACATTAAGGTCCTTTGGGAGATTTGCGGTATGTAGGGCTTGTTCAAGTATTTCCCTATGTGCCGAGGATATTTTAAGAAACTCAAAGATGGAAATTTTAGCAGAGGTTCGTTGTAACTATTCTACCAAGTTATACTTTGTTGCAGGAATAGTAACAGTTTGCTTTGCCACTGTTGGTTTGGGAATAGTAGTAATAGGAACCTTGGATGTTGTTTCTGGTTAGGTTGAGGAACTAGGCCCTTTGATTGTAACTTGCGATTGACTCTGTGTTACTGCATTTGATTGGGAATAGGTGTCTTTAACACCTTTGATTGTGACCACATTAATGGATTCAGTTTTAATGTCTAGCATATTGATCACATTATCATTGTTGGAGTAGGTGTAGTTTACTTCATTACCTTTTCCTTTAGACGCTTCCCCTTTCTCATAATTAGGGAATGGTTTGTTAAATGCCATGTGGTCTTCATTGGTAGTGTGTCCATCCACCTTGATCTTTCCTCCATCAATAAGGTCCTGGATGACATGCTTGAGCTTAAGGAAGTTGTTAGTCTTGTGTCCTTTGTTTTTGTGAAAGATGCAATAGGAATTGTCATCCCACTATGTGCTAAAATGTTGACACACTACTATGAATCATTCCATCCAAGGTTGCTGAAGAGTGAGGCCTCAAATATCGATCCATAGCTCTCAGATTGACCTAGTTGTGCCCATGCAAGTACACCATGAAATGAAAGATTCAATGCATGAAAATGAGATCTACTCTATATGATAACAATGCAAGATTAATCTATGAAGGAAATACAAATGCAAGTTTAATCTATGAAAATAAACATGAATCTAATCTACATGAATTTCCATGGATGCAAGAAGAAGAAGACAAGAAGAGAGAAGTTGCAATATCCAAGCTCAAGTGCTCAAATCCTCCTCCAAAATTGCTCTGCAAACCTGCAGCATAACAATACTAAAAATTCTATATCTTGAATGAGAAGGAAAGCTTTCCAAATAAAGAAAAGTGAACGATTGAGATTAAGAGGCAAAAAGAAATAATCAATGGTTGAGATTAAGAGGCAAAAATCCACCACTTAGGAAGATGTGATGAAAAAGGGATTTTTATTTAATTTATTGCCTTTTTCATCAATTAAAGTGCTTTAAGTGGGGAATTTTATTTATTTAATTAAAAGAGGGGTTTTATTTTAATTAAATAAATTAGAAGAATTATATTCAATTAAATGGGGGAAATTGAATTTAATTAAATAAGAGAAATTTAATTAAAAGGGAGATTAAATCTTTTAATTAAATAAAAATGATCAAACCTTAGGAAATACTAAAATAATTGAATTAATTACAATTTGATAAAGGAAATTGATTTGAATTGAAAATATTGTAAAACATTGATTCAGAAAATTGATAAAATGATAAAATGGGGCCCAAAGTCTAGGCGACCATTTAAGGGTGCATACACCCACCACCTGGGTTTGACTTCCGGCTCCCATGGTTTGGAATTTGGGATAGTGAGAACATTGTTGTCTAAAAGTGTCTTCAAAATGGTTTCAAGAGGTTCTCCCGAAGGAGTGAATTTTATTTGATGTCTGGAAGTCCACGACCGACCCTTGTTATTCTCGTTGTTGGCTTTAGGTAAAGAAGTTGTTACCTTGGCCTCTTTGCTTGCTTGCATGCTATTGGTTAGATTGATCACCTCGGGTTTAGAGTTTACATTAGAGGCATCCACCACTCCATCATTGACACCATTTTTATTTTAAGCCTGAGTTGAAATTGCTCCATACGATCCAATATTTTTCTTAAGTCATCAATATGAGTATTTCTTTCTTTTTATTTGGCCAAGGTGGCATCCACGTAATTCTTAATGTTTTTATGCATCATATCATGTAATATAGTGGTCATTGCTCTTTGATATGTAGCTCCTACATTCTTTAACCCAAATGGCATGACGTTCTAGAAAAAGGTTCCCCATGCGCATGTAAATGCGATCTTCTCTTGATATTCAAGAGCAATTTTAATCTGATTGTAGCCTGAGAACCATCTATTAGTGAGTACATTTGGTAGCCTACTGTGAGGTCTATGATCATATCAATATTAGGCAATGGGAAGTCATCCTTAGGGCATGCCTTGTTTAAGTCCCTAAAGTCTGTACAGATCCTGATAGATTTATCTGATTTGGATACGGGAACTACATTAGAAATCCATCCCGCATAAGCGATGACTCAAATGAATCCAACTTTCAATAATTTCTCTAGCTTTGATTTTACTAGTAATGCAACATGAGGATGCATCTTTTTGAATTTTTGTTTCACGGGTTTGATCCCAGGAGCTATAGATAGATGGTGCATTATTAATTTAGGATCTAGTCCAGGCATATCTGTGTAAGGCCATGCAAAGTTGATTTTCTTCTATTTTAGGAACTCAGTGAATTGTGTCTTCTCCTCTTCTAACAAAGATTGTGCTAGGTGAAAAATTTGAGAAACTTATTTTGTGCCCAAGTTAATTGGTTGCATTGGTTCTATTAAAACTGAAGATATTTCTTGAAAGTGCTCGATGAGGATATCAAGAATTCTATCCTTTGGCACCTCTGAGAGGTTTTCACCATTAGATATGTCTTTTGTTTTTACTATTTTAGAATCTGACACTGCCACAACGTGGTTTTCACCATCAGTTCTTTTCTTTATTTTATTTTTCAATTTGTGACTGAGAAACTTGATATCCTCCTATGATATGTTCACGCTCCTTGCATTGGTGGAAGAAGGGTAAGGTTCACAAGTGTTTAGATAGCAAGCCAAGGTGTAGTTATTGGGGAAGTCGAGGATAGGAGTAGGGTCTGTATTAGTGCAATCAATTAGGTCAGGGTTTATCAAAGATAAGGAGTCAGTCTTTGGGAAGGACAACATTGAGTTAGCATCAATACCATTAACTGACATGACATGTTCTATTAAGTTAAGTTCTTCGATGTTTAGATCAATAAGAGTGAGATTATCATTAAAAGTGTTGTTGTTAGTTATATGTGGACCAAACTCTAGTGAATCGTAAGTGGAATTTTCATCATCCTCTCTCTGTAAAAGGAGGCTTCTTGATTGTCTTCTCTGAAGTTCTTGTATACTTATGAGAACACTAGTCTCTCCATTAATGATTGGGGGAAGAAATTCCTCCTCTACTTCAGGAATATTAGCGTTGTGGGGAGTAGTGTCAGAATGTTCGCGGGGCACTAATGGTGCTAAAAAAATGTGAATCACATCTATTTCAATGTCTTCTATGGTGACTAATAGCTCATCCCACTCATAATCATGAGAGTCAGTTACTTCATCATCAGACCTGTTTAAGAATTCAGCAATAGTGATCTGATGTACCCGATTAGCCACCTTTGGATCAAAGTGTGGTAAATCAAGGACATGTGAAACTATGACTAACTACCCCCAGTTAGGATGTGAATCCTATAATCGGGTTGTGCTCTCAGTAGCTGTCGCTATCAATGATACTTCTGGATCATCTTCGGTCATTCCTCCTACCTCTTGAACAGGAGCTTGTGCTAACAATGGCATGTGAATATCTTGTGTTGTTTCAAAGCTTGGTACATATTGCTCTCCTTGATATTTGGGATTATCCATACCAACATGTAATAATATTTCATAGGACCATTGTTCTAGTGCTGTTTCCTCTATTTCATCACTCCCTTTGTCAGAGATCGGACTATCTTTTGAAATAGGTTTGTCAGATTCCTTATTAAAGCCTAGTCCTGTTTTGTCTATGATATTCCTGAATTCCATGTGCACAGGCTCAATAAGTCCTCTTTCAGTGTTGCCTAGAGGTCCTTTTCCTTTGTATCCCATCTATTTGAGGAGGTCGTATCTTTTACTGTACTATTCTGGGGATATTTCTACATGCTCAACCTCAGCTTCCTTTGGTTCTCCCTTGTAAGTCCAGTCCAAGACTGCCTGTTCTTCTGTGTTATCTAAAGAAGATGTGGATGCCTTAACCATGCCAGTTGCTTTGTGAATCTCCAGTTCTTTAGCGGTAGTAGGTGGGAAAGACAAGGAAAGTCTTCCATAAGATCTGGGTGATACTGGTAATTTTGTTAGTGATGGAGTCATGTCCATCTTGTATTCTCCCATACTTGTTTTTTCAAGTTTTAATTTTTTTCTAAAGCTTTTCATCACCATGTCCTTGGTAGTCTCAGGAGCAATCTGGTCCCTAGCTTCCTTGTTATGTGGAATCATACTAGCTGCCTTGATATTGTTGCAAGTATAATTAGCATATGTTGGAATTGCTACCTCCACCCCATTATGTGGGAACTTGATACATTGGTGGTAAGTAGACGGTACAACTTGCATTTCATGGATCCAAGGTCTCCCTAATAGGATGTTGTAGGCCAAGGGCAGATCCAAAACTTGACAGATGACATTCGTTTCAACCAACCTGATTCTGATGGGTAGAAAAATAAGGCCTTTAAAGGATCTTTCTTCCTCATCATAAGCCTTGGTAGTGATTTTGCTTCTGGAATCAATGGTTTTTTCTGAGAGACCCAACTTTCTAATTAGATTAAGGGTACAAATATTCAATCCTGTGCCTCCATCTATCAATACACATCAAACACGAGATTTGTGAATCGGGACTTCAATATGAAGGGGTTGATTGTGTGGATGTGTTAATGATTTATCATCCTCTTCAGAAAAGGAGAGATAATGTGGCATTGAAATATGATTTACCATCACTTGTAATTTGTCTACATTAAGGTCCTTTAGGATATTTGCGGCATGTAGGGCTTGTTCAAGTATTTCCCTATGTGCTGAGGATATTTTAAGCAACTCAAAGATGGAAATTTTAGCAGAGGTTCGTTGTAACTGATCTACCAAGTTATACTTTGCTATAGGAATAGTAATAGTTTGGTTAGCCACTATTGGTTTGGGAATAGTAATAATAGGAACCTTGGATGTTGTTGCTGGTTTGGATGAGGAACTAGGCCCTTTGATTGTAACTTGCGCTTGACTCCATGTTACTACATTTGATTGGGAATAGGTGTCTTTAACACCTTTGATTGTGACCACATTAATGGATTCAATTTTAATGTCTTTTCATATTGATCATATTATCATTGTTGGAGTAGGTGTAGTTTACTTCATTACCTTTTCCTTTAGACGCTTTCCCTTTCTCATAATTAGGGAATGGTTTGTTAAATGTCGTGTGGTCTTCATTGGTAGTGTGTCCATCCACCTTGATCTTTCCTCCTTCAATAAGGTCTTGGATGACATGCTTGAGCTTAAGGTAGTTGTAAGTCTTGTGTCCTTTGTTTTTGTGAGAGACGCAATACGAATTGTCATCCCACCACCTGGGTTGTACTTCTGGCTCCCATGGTTTGGAATCTAGGATAGTGAGAAACTTGTTGTCTCAAAGTGTCTTCAAAATGGTTTCAAGAGGTTCTCCCATTTAGGCTTGGAGTTAGAGTTGGTGGATTTGTTTTCACTTTGAAGAGTGATCTCCCCTTTTTTGACCATTAATTCTTCGATGTGGATGAAATTATTGATCATCTTGTCAAAACTAAGGGAATCTTGCATTTGCAATGCGTAGTTTAATTCAGGGATCAAGTTATCAACAAAGATTTCCATCTTTTAAGATTCAGGAATAGCCCTTGAATACCTTGCAAAGATTTTCCTCCACCTTTGCAGGGAGTGTGTAAATGATTCACCAGTCTTTTGTTTAGTGTTACATAGATCCATCATAGTCACATCATGCTGGATATTGTAGGATTAATGTTGAATAAATTGTTGAATTAAGTCCTCGAAAGTTTTTACCTTAGGTGTAAGTTTTGAGAACCACTCCATGGCGTTTCCACCTAGGCTTCCTGGAAAGAGCCACATGAGGTAGGTAGGTTCATGCATGTATTCTATACTCAGGGCACAAAATTCTCTAACGTGATCATGTGGGTCAGTCTCTCCTATATGCTTGTCGTATTTTGGTCTTAACATGTTGGGAGGAAACGGGAGCATAGTAATACTCTTGTCAAAAGTAAATGGACAAATGGTGTCCAAAGAGTATTTCATTTTGGGTTTTGCCTTATCTTGTTTGAGCGTTGCAAGCTTAGTTTGCATTAAGGTGATTTTTTTGGCGAGAATGGATATAGGAGTTGACACCTCTTTTTATTTTAGTTGTTTGACATAATAATCTGAGGGTAATTTTACGCCGGTGGATGCTAGGTGGAGAAAGTATTTCTCTTTATCTTCGGTAATCATCTTTTCCATCGTCTTTTGAAATTTCTTGCTATGTTTGAGTTTATTGTACTCTTCTTAAGTGATGTCTTCCTCACTGCCTGATTCAAATAAAGGACGGTCAAATGTGGGTTCTTCTTCTTCATCGGTATATTCGTGCTTTTGGTTTTTGTTATTGTCATATTCATTAAAAGCTGCACTCCATTCGCGAGTGTCTCTGTCCATGGCTGGAGAGTCTAAATCAAGTAGGGAACTATGGGATGTTTGTCCTTGAGAGTGCAATGATCTAGGAAGCACTTTTGATTCTTTAGAAGTGTACTTGTTGCATCTTGTGCTAACCATGAAGTTGTATCTCAACTCTGTCAAAGTTTTTCTGATAGTGTCAGGTAGTATCTCAAATCGTTCAAGTGAGTGTGTCTAGGTGGAAGTGTCATTTGAGTTTTGGTGGAAGTAAATGATTCCAACGTCAAAGGGTTAGAATACCCTGATAGTGATCTGGGAATCAAGTTGTTGTAAGAAGCAGATAGACCACACATATTGAGACTGATTGCAAGAAACTGACATGACATGCAAGGTAGACGTTTGAAAAAGTGTTTTGACACAACAACAGGGAGACCAAAAAAGACAATAGGGACAGACTAAAGAGCCAAAAGGGTATCCAAATCAATTAAGGTTTTCTAAGAAACTAATATGCAAGTACCCACTATCCTAGGTGCGAGCTCCTAGATGCGAGCCAGGAAATATAGTATGCAAGCTTTTGATGACTCAAGATGCGAGCTTTAACCCTAGATGCGATGATGCACTGAAAAGATATGATGAAGTACACTAAATGCGAGCCAAGATACTAGATACGAGCCAGGAAATCTAGGATGCGAATTTATGATGTCTCTGTCAGATCTTGTCAGTTTTTAAATTTTTTTTCTTGAAAATGCGTGAAGTTTGTTTGATCCGTGATCATGTTCGAAGATTTTCTAGTGAGTGAAAAACACATGTAGATCAAGGATTGAATTTTGTTGCTTGTTTTGAAGGTTTTATCTTGTTAGTGATATTTTAGATACATCAAGAAGATTTGCATTGTTAGGGGAACAAACACATCCTTATGCCCTATTTTCTAGTTAGAGGATTAAAATACTTGCTCATTGACTTAGGTACACACTCAAATGCTAATAAGAATACAACCATCACCAAGCACGCAATGAATCCAGTCATGATGCTATATTAGCTAACTCCAAATGCAGGTGAGGGCACGATATGACGAGTGTCTTGGGGCAATTACTTTTTGCCTTGCACAAGGATTATCACCCTTTCAGAGATGAATCTGGTAGTTTTGTCTATGAAGTTTGTTGTTTATGACGGGGCAATCTATTCAAAACTGTCTCCCATAGAATTGCACAAGGAAAAATTGAGGCATATAGCCCTATGAGTACTTAAATATGTGTACTCTCGCAAGAAAGATTCAAGCGGCTCTACTCTACATATACCCAAGCATGTTCAAGGAATGATGTCAAAATTTTGAGAACAAAACTGATTCCATCTTCTGAGGCTTTGGCCTACGAGGAAGTAATTATTTATAGCGAGTTGGAAGGGTTGGCGTAAAACCTGCCCTCACTTGGGTCATTCCCGGGAGATTTTTTCCTCAACCAACAGGTCCTCTACTATTTAATAAGCACACAAAGGATTGGCGAGTGTAGGATTTATAGATTTATGATTCTTCAAAAGAAGAGCATACTCTCCTAGTCCATGCCATTTTCTCCCAAAACACTCCAATCATAGATTAATTCCCTCAAGCTATGTTGAGCCTGATTTAGATATTCCTAGTTTAATGAAAACACAAGTACTTGAAAGCAAAGTTTGATTGTTTAGTTGACCACAATTCTTAGTGCTTTACTTGTTCAATTAAAAATCCCAAATTAGATGATGAAGTTCATTTATCCCACAAAATTTAGGTGACATGTGTTGTTCAATTTCTTTGCCAAAATAGATTAAAAAGGTGAATCTTGTTCAATTACCCCATTTTCATTTCAAGTTTTAAATCAATGTTTGATTTTCTGATTTTCCTTTAAAGGAAAATAGCATACTTCTCTAATTGATTTAACAAGTGAGAAAAAAATGTGTTCTTAGTTTGAAAGACAAAAAAATGAAATGGAGGTCAAGATAAAGGGGATGACAACCTGAAAAACCACAAGTTAGTATTATTTTTCCCCACTTTCTCGGCCCTGACAGCAAACTGCAAACACTAGTTAGGCTGCTTCAAAAGATCAAAAACCAAACTGGTCAAAATGTTACAGGTTAGGCAATGGAGTACGCAAAAAATTGAACCAGATGCGATCCTAGAAATACAAGATACGATACAGAATACTAGATGCGAGCCTCTGCTACCATATATGACAGAGTGCTGACCAGATGCGATCCTGTCCTGAAAATGACCCAGGAAATACTGTATGCGAGCCTAGATTTTTATGATGCAAGGGTGTATCCCTTATGCGAGCTTTTAAGACCAGAAACGACCCTGTACCTAAAATCTGGGAAGATAAATTAGCAAAAAATGAACTTGAAATGAGGCAAAATCTGAAATCAAACCCCATGATGGGCGCCATAAATGTGTGTGTGAAATTGTGCACCTGTTACCTACGACACAACACTTCAATAGATCATTACGTTAGTGAAAAAGCATTAAAAAGAAAGGGTTTCAAGATAAACACTAAAACCGATCTATTTCTTCCTATCTAGGAGGAGTTTGAAGAATGCCATAATCTTGCCCTCAGATTATGCACAAATCAATGACAAACACAACCTAAGAATGGAAGATTTGAATAAAAAACTAGTCTAAATGCTCACTAAACATACACATTAGTTCTAAAAAGCATGATAATAACAATGCATAATATCAAAACTACAATGCAATATGGATTTATAATTAATCTAAACAATATAACAATACATTTAACTCTAAAATTATGGGCCATTTGAGCTCAAAAACTCCTTCTATTTATAGGAAAAATGAGGAGAGAGAGGGGGACAAGGGTCATTAATGGAGTTGTAAAAACCATTAATGAGGTGTAAGAGGCATTAATGCCAAAGACATTGATGAGGCATGGGATTGAGGAATCTCCATTAATGATGCATTAATGAGAGCAATTAAGAGGCATGGTGAGGGATGTAATTCCAATCTTGAGAAAGTGGACTTAGAGGGAGTCAAGCTTGAGAAAGTTGACTTTCTCAAGTGGGTTGAATTCCCAATCACAAAATTAGGAATGCGACAACATTAGGAAGTGGGTTAGGATAGGATTAAGATTAGGAATAGACTTAGCATGGGGGGAATATGTTGGGATGGGTTTGAACCCATGGTTAAGGTGTTTGAGATAGGTTAGGTTAGGGGTTAAGAGGAATATTAATGAAATGAATTATATTTAATATATTCATTCAAAAATAGGGAAATTAATTATTTAAGCTTTTTATTGCTTTTGATAATTAAGTAGGACTATAGCTAATTAATTAGATTAATTTGGGCTAGAAGATAGGATTTGCAAGTGATTAGATATGATAGGGATTTATTGAATTCCTTTTAAATTAATTACTTTAGCCATGTTTGATTTGAATTGAAATAATTTGATTTGATTGGCTAAGGTGATTAATAAAATTGGAGATTAAATATGTTTTTAATGAATTACGCCAGCCGATTGAAGAGTTGTCTGGACATAATTGGGGGTATGATCACACTTAGGGAAAATAGGGTCTGTAGTCAGAGTAGACCAAATTAGAGAGGTTACAGTATTAACCAAAATAGCCATAAATAATCTAGTATTAGAGTGGTTATAATTCTGTATGGCATCAAGAGACAAAATAGCTCCTCATAAATCTAACATGTTAGGACGGACAAAAGACCCAGCTAGATGGTTAGTTAATAGAGAGTGGCAATGGGCAGGACCTTCCACCATTGTCAAATATTTGGGTATACCATTTTCTATAAATCCCTCTATTAAGGATATGTGGACAAGGATTTATAAAAATATAGAAAGCAAACATCTTAAATGACAATCACATATGTTGTCTCTAGCTAGCAGAGTCCAAGTTGTGCAAAAGGTTCTATCATCCCATGCAATTTACTATGCATCATCTTGGATGCTGGCTAATAGTCAAATAAATAAATTAGAAAAAATCTTGAGGGAGTTTTTGTGGTCTGATGGGATGGCTAATAGGAAGAGACATTGTGTTAAGTGGGAATGGTGTTTTTCTCCTAAAAAGAGGGGAGGATTGGGTCTGAGGGCTCTAAAAACCCAAGGTCTTGCTTTGGATGCAAAGTGGATTCTCAAGACCCTAAGAGGGAATGAGCCTTGGAAAGTACTGTTTAGAAACAACATTGATAAATCAAGTATAAAAAAGGTAAGAAATGGAATGACATCCCCCTTCATGACATTGTGTTTGGAGAATTTGATATTCAAGTGTTTGGATCCAAAGTTTTCCATACTATTTGGAAGACATGGTATCAGGTTGGGAATCAAGTCTGTTTAAGAAATGTTGTTGGAAAAAATCCTTCTTATTCTATAATGGATAGAACTATTTGGTGGGGTCTGTACTTGAATGGTAAACCTCGTGCTTTGACTCAATGTTGCTCTACTAGAAATTGGCAACAAAAAGGTATCTCCCTCATATAGGATTTATTGATGGATAAGCAAATGAGATCATGGTAAGATATCAGGGATAGGTTCAATATTCCAAACTCCCAAAGAAAAACCCATACCCTAATTTTGAAAGTTGTGGGAAGACAATTCCCTCGAAAAATGTTGAACTCTATAAAGATGGTTGATAAGATGAAATGGGTTGATGGTATAAAGATGAATGATTTATCATGCAAACAAATCTATGATATGGTTAAATAAGATGTAGGAATCATCAACATAATTAATAAGAAGTGGAATCTTAATTGGTCTACCTCTAAATGACACTTTATCTTTGACCTTTTTTGGCACTCACAAACCTAAAGTTATTTGTTTTCGTTGGTTGCTTCTTCTTAAGAAACTTATTGTTGGATTTTTTCTTTCTTAGAATGGTCAAAATAATATCTGTTGTCCATTTGCAATTGTCCAGAAACCTTTGAACACCTATTTTTTGAGTGTAAATTTTCCAAAAGAGTTTGGACTAGTTTTCTTGGTTATCCTATTTTGTGGAACTATAATAATGTTTTTTCTTGACATGAAATTATTGTTGGTTTTGTGGACAATTTTGATTGTAAAAGGAATAATTTATGGTTTATCTTTACTGCTGAAGTCCTTTGGGTCATTTGGAAAAAGAGAAATGAAGAGATATTCCAAGCCATAAAATGGGATCTTACTGAATTTTATATTAAACTCGCACATCTTCACATTGTCTCACACATATCTGCGAGGATAGAGGTACTAGAAGAAAGATTCTCATCCCTAATGAAGGATGGTGTAATGATTGTATACAAAAAAGACATCCAGTCAGCCACCTACATTGAAGTGCCTCAAGAAAGTAACATTGATCAAGATCCAGGCCTAAGACTCCTAAACACCTAGGAACCAAATGAAGATGGAGGAAATAGGGCGGACACCTAGGAGGAAATATACAATAGAGAATGAGATAGCAAGGTTGAAAATGACAATTGGACCAGCCATGAACAAAGGAACATCAATACTGATTGGGACAATGCAGAATCTAGGATCAACATAGATGGATGGGAAGACCCCTAGCATAACAGTTAGAATACCTTCTTTTTTGTATATCTGATACTCATTATGCTTATAAGGGAGATACACATTCTCTGTATATAGGATTTTCTGTTGGTATCTTGCACAAGGTATAGTTATTTTTAAGTACAACAACAAATCTCTAATTGTTGTGTTTAACTTTTAATTGTTATGTTTCCTATTTTCAGTTGATACTCTACATCAATATTAAAAAAATATAAGGTAGATTATTTAAGGATTGGTTGATTCCAAGTTTCAAGAATTTGTCAAAGTATTTTAGAGGGTTTGCTAGACTTTGTCATATTAGAGGAAAAACTCTTTAAATTCATCTAAAGTTGCCTTCCATGAAAAATTATTTTTAGCCTATACTAAAGATAGAGCACTACTTGTTTGACATTGGGGGTTTGATCTTGTATCCACCCATCCTTTTTGGTAGGTATGTGGATTTTATTTCCTAATTAATAAAATGTTGACACACGGATTCATAATTTTTTATCACACTTTGAAAACAAAGAGCATTTTCAAAGCTTGTAATTTTTTATGAGAGTTTACACTACTTTTCACTCCTTACTTCATTTAATATTTTATTTGTCAATTGAATTGGATGTCACATTAAAATCAATGAACTAGATAATCTGTAATGTAATAAAGCGTACAAATCGTGCAAGTAGTTCTACGTAGAATAGAAGTGTAGTAAATATATTTCATGTAGGTTTGCAACTAATATAAATAAATAAATTTAGCACTTAGCTTTATGAATCGATGAACACATGGTAATCGTCATGCATGTTTAGTGTGGAAATTACTATTTGGTGACTAGTAATTCAAAATCCAATGTTTATTCACTCATTAGAATATATAATATCAATATTTCTTTTAGGTGTCTATTGAGATGCTTTGTTGTATGATGAGGTATATTAAATAAATTCTACCAAATTCACAAACTTTGTATTGTAAGCCTTTTTGAAGTTGGATATCATGGCTTTATACCAAGTCTTTCATTTACTTTACCACAATTGTCATATTTCTATGTATTAGTCTATTCGCTATATTTGTAATTCTCTTTCTTAGTCTCTATTTGTAATCGAATGACATAAGCATGCAGTGGTAAGATTATTTTTATTCAAAAAATCTAAAATTCATTTCTTACTATTGAAAGACAACCTTAACCTTTTATCCTAGACAAAACCACCAAAATAATCATTTACATTTTATCTAGCCATGTGAATCACCTTAAAAGGGAGCTTCACCTTCTAATTTAAAAAGAGACTTTACAACAAATCTATTTCCTTTTGTGTGGTATTAAAAAATGCAAATCAAAACATCAAGGATATTTAATTTAAATTTACATTTTAAATGTTCAAGACCCAACTATGTGGCCATGAAAATGTCTATGTCAATTTCACACCTTGAGATCTTGTCTAGAGAAGTGAATGCGAGATCTAAAGATTGCACCAATGTTCAAAGAGATCTAAAGATTACACCGATGTTCAAAGAGATCTAAAGATTACACCAATGTTCAAAGATGCATGATGACAAGATCAATATATAATAATGTCATAAAAATATATCACTTATAAATAATACTAATCAAATTATACTTAAGACACCCAAAAAACATATAATAATAGATTTTTACCATTAAACACTTATACCAAAATAGATGTTCAGTTTTATATAATTTTATTATATAATAACCAATATATAATAAATATTAAAATAAATTCTATAAAAATGTAAAGTTTAGTAAAAAAAAAATCTTACGAATAGAGCAATTTTCATTAATAAAAGATAATAGTATATTATTCACAAAAAGGGGTAAGGGGATAACCCTTTAAGAGTCAAAGGTGCACTGCCCACAGAATCAAAAAATACATGGGCAATGTCCAAAAATAGAAAAATGGAATAAATTTGAAGATTAATTAACACATAAAAAACTGAATTAACCTTAGAGAGCAATCAACACATAAAAAGGTACTAAGCTACCAATTGGAACCACCCTTCTCTAAAAATCTTTTCCACTTATATATATATATATATATATATATATATATATATATATATATATATATATATATGTAGACGTCCAAAAAATATTAATTTAATTATTAATTACTCTATATACATCTAACTATTTAATTAAATCAATTAAATAGTTTCATCCTTAGTATTTACAAACAATCTAAATACTATCCTAAATGTATTTCATTTAAATACATTTCCTCACAATTTCCCTTTTAATAAATTTATATTTATTAAAATGCCTCATATTTCTAATTCGTCTAAACCAAGATTAATTCAAATCTAATTTGAATAATTAATCTAAGCCTAGCCTAAAGACCTATTAATCCAATCTAGAAGCCTACCCTAAGCCTACTCTAACCTACTCTCCCAGTTAAGCACACAGTAACCACACTTAAGGTGTCATTCCTAACCTTTTTAGCACTAATGGAGTGCTCACACATGTGTGAGCAACTCCTCCCAAGAGAACCACCCAACTCTCTTAATGGCTCTTACAGCCTTGTCCCCCACTCCTTTCTCCAAGGTTGCTCACACATGTGTGAGCAACCTTGAGCCTCACAAAGCATTTAATGCTCAACTTGACCTCTCCTCTAAGCCTATGTGTCCCTTATGTGGCTCCTATGTGGATGCCACATAGGTTCCACCTCATTCAAGCCTCTTCCCTCTCTCCAAAAATCTATAAATAGAGGGCCTTGCCTCTTGCATTTTATCTCTCATTTTTGCATTGTTATTATGCTAGAATTGTCTTAGGATTTCATATTTTCTTTCATGCTCTTTATCATAGTTCTTGCTTAAATCATCTAGAAATCATATGCTAGGATAATCTTGGTAATGAATCTTAGTTTCTTATTGCATTTACATAGCGTTTCTCATAGCATAATCATCATCTTTTGGGAAGGATTTGAGACTAGTTCTTCATACTAGTTCTTGAATCTCTCCTTATCCATCAATCTTGCATTCATAGTTGCATTGTATTGCATTAGGGGATTTATCCATTGTGTGTTTGAGAGAGAACACCCACACTCAATTTTATGAGCAAATAAAACAAGTTTAAATAGGGTGCATACTTTTTTTAAGCTCAATCCGATGTTATCTAGTTTTCTTAGTTGCTAGCATGCTTTTTCATGTTTTGAATCCTATTATGTGCTAACCAACTAATGTTTGCATGTTTGAGCTTTCTACCAACAGATTGAATATTTCCTCATACACATTCTGGCATGCACGGTGGGACTCACACCCCTAAAATCCTTCTAAACTTCTTGTCTCCTTTCATTCTCCCCAAACTCACGATTTGACGTCTATGCTTTAACGTAGAGGTGTCTGCGCAAACACCGATTCTGTCTAAACCATCATTCGACATCTGCACTAAACCAACATTTCAGACTGTGAATCGATGTCTTTTCTAAAAGACCTCCATTGCCAAAACTTTTCATGTAACCAATTGTCTTGCAAGGTTTTTTATTGTTTTCTGTTGTTTTTTTGCGATTTAACATTCTATTTTCTATCAGAAACTAATTTTGCAAGAGTTATAATGTCAAAAATTATAAATTCACTATAAGGGCAATAAACACTAAATTTTCTCATCTTTAAGGGTTTTGGAAATCTTAAAATAGGTCCTTTAGCATATTTGGTTGAAAAGAGAGGTTACTTGATCACTTTTTGTGATTTTTTTGGCTCTTGCAGGTATAGTAGCGTCTGCTCAAACGTCGGTTCAAGATTCGGCATCTGCACAAACACCAATTTAGAAAAATCACCATTCAACATCTATGCTCCATGAATCATAGTCTCTGCCTGGTATAAACATTTGGATATTTTATGTGCTTTTTGTGTTTTTTCAGATTTTGTCATTTTTAGTACAGTTTATAGAATCAACATCTCTACCTGCAGCAACCAGCGTCTGCGCCTAGAATTAATTATTTTTGTGGGTACTAATGATATTTTTGAGTGATCTTGCTTGACTAGGGATGCATTTCAAAGACCAAAAACATAAGAAACTACTAATCAATCATTTTTCAGCCCGCTTGCCAAAGAAAATCAATCAAAACTACTCACATTGTTCTTGCAGGTTGCCTAGGAGATACAAACAAACTTTGTGTCTAATTTTAATATTTTCTTAGGCATTTTTAAGAGGGTTCACTTGTAGTGTTTTGTTAAGTGATAGGGGAGTATGATATTGTCTTTGATTAGACAATTATAAACCTAGACTCATTTGGTATTTCACTTAGAATGTAACCTTGGGAAAGAACAACTTGTTTGGTGTGTTTGGGAGAAAATGACATTGGGTAGGAGAGTATGCTCTTTTCCCTTTGGGAAAATAAAAAATATAGACCCCTCTCATCACCAATCCATTCTATTTACTTAATCCTTTAGTTGGGCCTACCGGTTGAGGGAAAAATCTCTCGGGAATGACCCACGTGCGACCGAGGTGTAAGCCACACTACTCTAACTCATGTTAATAACTCTTTGGGGCCAAAGTCTCAGGAGTTAGATATTATTTGAGGTTATACTCAGCTCACGCCTAACACAAAGTAGGGTTATGAGGTCTCAATCACGTTCACATGACTGCTTGTGCCAAGGTTCTTTATGGGGCTATACGCCTCAATCGCACTTGCGCGGACACAAAAGGACATGACACAGCAGAGATCCATACTAAGAACTATTAAAGTAGAAGCCTACCCAGTTCACCCCCAAGATTTTGATAATGTTTGTGCAAGGAGGATAGTAACCTCCCCAAGATCACTCACACATTCATCCCACCTTGACCATTTGGAGTTGGATAATACAACATCATGATTGGAGCCATTGCATTCTTGGTTATGGTCGTATTCTGATTAGCTCTTGTGCGTGTGCCTACGTTTGCAGGAAAGAATTTTCAAGCTAAGCCAGATTCCTTATGTAGGGATGTGCTTGACTATTTTCAAAACATTGGACATACACAAATTTCATATTCGTCAGACTTGTCACACTTTTTTGTATCCCTCAAGGTTGCTTTGTCCCTTGTGGAATGTTTTCAGATACATGAATGTTCAAGTTTGAATCAAGGTATACTTAGCATAGTCAATGCATTTGATGTATGGTTGAAACTTGTTCTTGCCATTGAACACATATAACCACATCCTCATAAAAAAAAACATTTCTCAAGAACTTTTTCAAAGAATCTCGATTGCAGAACTTCAAACCATACGTACAACCATACAAACATTCATTCTTGGGACATGTCAGATTCCAGAAAGCACAAGAAAGTCAAGAATCCATTACCTCTGGTATACAGGGAGAAAAATACCACCACTCATGAAACCAATAAGTACCAACACATCGTTGATTCAATCAAGCAAGAGATCCACACACATGACGAATTTAACAGAGTAATCTACAATAACAAGCTTGTAAGTTTCATGACCAAGTACCATTTGAACCACACCTTTGTTAACTTCAAGCAATACAACTAGCTGGCACATCGCACTATCCTTATTTACTCCTCTTCTTATTAATTTAGCTTGCATATTAGGACCATCATCTTAGTCTCTATCCTTAGGAATGCATCACCTAATCAATCTAGAAAAATCAAATTAAGCCAAGCATCATCCTATCACTAATCTAAATCTTGTCATAGTATCATCCAAAAAGAAATAAAAAATCCAAAACACATCCCTCACTTGGTGTAATATCTTTTTGAGTTGCATAGTACCCATATCTTATTAAAACAACCATCATTAGGCTCCCTTGACTAAGCATTGTTTAGGGTATCCCATCTTGTCTTTGTGACCTTATCACCTTGATCAGAAGGTTGGTTTACATTGACAAAGAATTCTGTCCTCCAAACACCATAAGTTTGTCTTAGGTTGACACAATCACATCCATTTAAGCTTGCATTAGGGAAAGAAAATTATAATCCTTTTGTTACACAAAGTCATCCTTTAGGTCCTTAGGGAACCCCCATCATACTAGCATCATCAACTAGAAGCATCAAAATCCCGAATCATTACATCATCATCCTTAGCCATCTAGGAACCTTGCACCTTGCTTAGAATCTTGCATATCTTTAGGAAATCCATTTCATGCCACCCGAAACTCGATCTAAGAAGAGGAAGGACATGGACACCAATCTTGTTTCTATCTCATCCAATCTAATAGTGAACCCTAACAATACCATGGTGACTTTTGATCCTCATCGCCAAGCACCAAGCAAACACGTATGGTATGACCCAGATGATACTCCCACCATAAGTTCCATGGAAGCACTCATGAGTCATCCTGGACATGTGCACATGGTCATTTCCATTATAGGATTCAACAACAACACCATCCTAGCCAACTTTCAATGCCAAGGAATCCAAGTACCACTTGGAATTCTAGCACCATGAATCCCACGACCCATAATCATTCCTAGTGAATTTTTCCATTTTGCGGTAGAATAAATTGTTTACCCAATTCAAAGGACATCCCAAGTTACATCTATCATACCTCATTTGCTTCAACCCATGACCATTGAACCCATAGTGCATGCCATGGCACGACCAATGCCATTCTCCATCTTGGGGTCGTCAGCCTCTGATCTTTTACCACCTCTGACATCACAACCCATCCAACTTTCACAATCTATCCAAACATCACATCCACAACCTAGCCAACCTTCACAACCTGTCCAACCCATTGCTTCCCAAGTTTTACAACATATGGCTCATTCTCAACCCATCAACACACAATCAACCATTTCTCAACCCATCAACACCTAGCCAATCATCTCGTAACCACAAGTCACACAAACTACAAGCACCTCAATACCAACATCCCTTCCACCTATCATGCCTACATCACACCAGAAAAAACCATAATTCATTACTGGCATGCCACCCACAGGGGGCCTTTAATCAACCCCTATTTCCACAAGGGCCCATGTTTCATGCTCAGCCAACTATACCCTCACAAAGTATCCCAACACCTCTTGCACAGTCACAACTAAATCCAACACTTTCACAACAAGCCTCCCAAGTTGGCCAAGCCACACAAGCCACCTCATAATCCACTTGGAGCTATTCTCAGGATGCCCTGCAAGGACTTGGGATACCAACACATTCAAAGATCACAAACCCTGCCACTTCCCAAGTGCAACAACCATTTATCAACCCCTTCATCACGGCATAGCTCGTTGTGCAACCCATCCAACAATGACAACCTACCCACACCAATTATTTGGTTATGCCTCCATTAGTAGCATAAAAAACCATCCAACTCCTCAAAAACCAAGCATCCCCTCTCATATCAACTACCTCACTCCTTCTACTTGGGGAATTCACCCACATCTCACACATCCTATACACAATAGTGCTACTGCACAACCATCTTATGGGGGTCTAACCCAGGCTCACCCAATCTATCTAATACCACAACAAGCCCAACCCTTCTATCAAAAACCATTGCAACCCCAACATAATCTACCTTCAATCCCCCAACAATACCTCACCCAACAACAATTGCCTCCTTCAAAACCCACTTAAAACCAATCTCCTTATCACACACCTCAATATCCCCCATAGAATTCTCTATACTCACTAGCGGTGTTTGACCCATATCAGGTGCCCAACTCTAGTGCACTAGGGGCACCTACTCCACAACTTGTCAACCAAGAATGGGAAGAAATGAAGAATTCTCTTAAAGAGCTTCAAGAAGGGACCAAAACCAAGACCTTCAAATTTGAGGAAGTGTGTCCCTATCCTTTTGATCGATCTATCATAGCCACAACCTTTCCCAAACACTTTGAGACTCCCAAATTTGACAAATACAGGGGAATGGAGATCCAGTCATCCAAATTAAATAATTTTACATGGCATGCAAAGAGGTAGCATACAATGGTAAATTTCTCATGCAACTCTTCCCAAAGATCCTGGAAGGGACATCTCTTGAGTGGTTCTACAAAATCCCCAACGACACTATCACAACATTTGCCGAACTGTATGAAAAGTTCATAGCCTAGTATGCACATCACATTGAAAATGAACTATCCCTCCTAGATTTGTGCAACTCCAAGCAAAAAGGAGGGGAAAGCCTAGCAGACTACCTTCAGAGGTGGCAAGACCTCACCACAATATTGTCATACCAACCTCTGAAGAAACATCTGATAAAGATATTTATTGACAATATTCATCCCAAATTGGCACACCATATTCACATGAACTATCCCAAATGGGTCATGATAGATAATGGTTCGACCCTTAATTTATGTACTTTGAAATTCATCAAATAGTTGGGTTATACCAAAGAAGACATAGTGAATGATGGCATAGCCATCAAGGCTTGTGATAACCTGGAACACACATTTGAAGATACCATCTCACTGCCCATCCAGTTGGGTCCAGTAGTTCAAAACACAGACTCCCACGTTGTTGATCTTGACCTCCCCTTCAACATCCTCCTTGGATGCCCACATATTCACTCCATGAAATTTGTTCCCTCCACCTTCCATTAGTGCATCAAATTCCCACACAATGACACTGAAATCACCATCCGTGCAGATCCCCAACCCTTTGCATACTGTCATGCATTGGAGGCCTATTTCCCACATTCAAGTCATTATCTCAGAATTGACATCTCTTGTTGTCAATTAATTTAGATCCTACATGAACCCAAAAAACATCCTCTCATCCACTCTCTCCACCATCAAGATCAACAACTAGTGTTATAGAGAATACAACCTATAAGATGCCTTTGCAGTTGGAGCTCTACCATCAGACTCACACACCCAAGGGAGGCCATCAAACCAAAACATAACAGATCAAAGTGAGCCATGAACAAGACAAGTGACCTCCTTAAAATTCATGTCTCATGGCATCCTAAACACAAGGAAAATAGAACTTGACATCAACAGGTGGCTATATCAAGATCTTAAGGCCCCTAATGAAAAAATCCTTGGATATTTCAAAAACAAATATCCACATTCTCACAAGCTAGCAACAAAGAGGTGGAATTACCAAGGAGGCGGTCTAGGCCACGAAGAGGGTGGAATGAAGGCTCCTATTGATCCTCCCCAATTTCCAAGAAGTCAATGATTGGGTTTTGGCCTTGACACAACTGGGGACACTAACAAAAATAACTACACCTATTGTGATACCCTCGGTGAAATTGGCAAAGTCGACGACATCCCAGAAGAGAAAATTGTGAGAGCCTACAACAATGTCCTTGATGAAGAAACCTTCCTAGGCAACTTTGTCCTCTACCAACTCACCATTAACTTCATTGACCTTCCCCTCGTCCATCGCGAACTCATAGACTAGGACCAACCAAGTGTCATACATATTAATGAATTCCAAAGCAAGGATGTGCTCCTAAGATTCATGAGGGCATTCGAACATAAAAATGACTGGGGGCATGATTTAGCACAAGCCTACAAGTTGGAGACAAAGGCATACTTTGGGGAAGAGGAGGTCTTCAGCCACAAAATAGAAAAAAAAAAAGTATCTCCTGGCAAAAACCCCTATGGGGCGCTATCTGATAATAAAAAAATAAAAAAGGGCATACCCACTGGTGAAAACCTCTCTTAGGCACCAGAAGATGAAGATCCTTCTCTTCCTCTTGTCCATGATTATATCCCTGAGCAATCATCCATTCTCATAGAGGAGACAAAGCCTATCAACCTGGGTACATGAGAGAATCTTAGCATTACTTACATCGCAACATCACTATCAAAAGTTGAAGAAATAGCCCTCACTTCTCTCCTTTAAGAGTCTATACACAAGTTTTTATGGTCCCATTATCACATGCTGAGACTAGACCCTAGCTTAGTGGTTCACCACCTAGCAGTGGATCCAAATATCAAACCAGTGAAGCAAAAACTATGAAAGATGCATCCCAAAGTAACATTGTTGGAAAAGGCAGAATTAGAAAAACTCCTCCAAGCTAAGATCATCTGCGCCATTGATTATTCTGAGTAGATCTCAAATTGGTACCTGTATCCAAGCCAGAAAAATCAATCAAGATATGCAAAGAATTTTAGGATCTTAATAAAGCATGCCCAAAGGAAGATATCCCCCTCTCAAATATCAACATGATAGTGGACCTCACCACTGGATATGAGATGTTGCCTCTCATGGACAATTTTTCTAGATATAATCAGATCCGCCTAGCAGAAGAAGATTAACATAAGACAACATTTACAACCCCCTAGGGTCCCTTCTACTACAATATGATGCCATTTGGCTTAAAGAATGCAGGGGAAACTTATTAGAGATCCATAACCATTATCTTTCATGACATGATCCACACAATTCTTGAAGACTATGAGGACAACATCTTGGCCAAATAAATAAAAAGAGAAGGTCACCTAAATGTACTAGAGTGTGTATTTGATCAGCTCAGTCACTATAGCCTAATGCTCAACCCCAAGAAATGTGTTTTTGGGGTCGCACCAGTAAAGCTTCTAGGATTCATTATATCATGAAGAGGCATAGAAATAGATCCAAAGAAAGTCAAATCTATCATGGAAATTCCTTCACCCAAAATTCTTTAGCAATTATGTAGTCTACAAGGAAAATTGTAATTTGTACGCTACTTCATCTCTCAACTAGAAGACAAGTGCCAACCATTCACTCACCTACTGCAAAAAGATACCAACTTAAATTTGATCCACTATGCCAGAAAAGCTTCAAGAAAATCAAAGAATACCTCGCAAGCCCACCTATTTTGGTACCACCAACAGTAGGAAAACCTCCTATGTTGTATATCTCTACAACTACTACAACACTGGGGGTGCTCCTGACTCAATTAGATGACAATGCAAAAGAAAGAGCCATCTATTATATCCGCCATACACTAGTGGGTTATGAGCTCAACTATTCACCCATGGAAAAAGCATGCCTGGCATTAGTTTTCACCACTCAAAATTTTTTCCATTATATGCTGAGTCATACAGTAAAACTCATCTCCAAGGTGGATCCTCTCAAATATTTTCTATCAAAAACCACTATCATAGGCCGCATGGAAAAATGGGTAATGCCCCTAAGAGAATCCAACATCCAATATGTAGATAGAAAAAAATCAAGGGGCAAGTTATAGCAGATCAACTAGCAGAAGCACCATTAGTGGATGCCTATCCTTTGGTCATGGAATTTTCAGATGAACATCTATGCATGGTCGAAGAACAACCAACCTGGAAACTTTATTTTGATGGGTTTTACACAGCTCATGGTTCAGGGGTAGGAATACTCTTTGTCACTCCTCAAGGTGACTACATCCCAAATTTATTCAAATTAGGATTCCCTTGCACAAGAAACATTGCTGAGTATGAAGCACTTATTGTTGGCTTTAGAATGGAAATCCAATGAAATATCACAAAAATACATGTCTTTGGGGACTCACAACTCATCATCAAGCAAGTCTTAGATGAGTTTCAGACAAAGGATGAAAAGCTGCTACTATACAAGGAGATGGTTGACAAAATGAAAGAGCACTTCCTAAACTTACAGATCACTCAGATACCTAGATTATAGAACAAATCTGCAGATGAAATGATCACTATTGGCTCCCTCTAGAGATTCCTTGGGACACAACACAATATGAATTCTTGGTTGAGAAACTTCACGCACCCGCTTATGAAGACATCGATTCCAAAAGGGTATGTGTCTTGGTTGGTCCTCAGTCCCCATGGTACCACAACATCCACGCAAATTTGAAAAATGGTATCTATCCCCCCACCTCACAAACACCCAATGCCAGAACCTCACTCATAGAGCTTCCCGCTACACTATCGTAGCAAATACTCTATATCGTTGGGGTTATTACAATGTTCTCTCTAGGTGTTTAGACAAAAATGAGGCCACCCAGGCTTTATGAGAAGTACATGATGGGATTTGTGGTGCCCACATGAGTGACATGGTCTTAGCTAAAAAAATTCTAGGAGTAGGATACTACTAGCCTACAATGGAACATGATGCCTATGAATTTTTAAAGAAATGCCTACCCTGTCAACAACATGCTAATTTGATTCATGCTCCTGCCAAGGACCTACATCCCATTACACCTTTGTGGTCATTCTCTTGTTGGGGTTTTGGCCTCATTGGTAAGATTGCCCTTATCCTCATAAGGACATAACTACATTATCACAGCCACATAGTACTTCACAAAATGGGTCAAAGTGATCTCGCTCACCCTTACTACATGTGTCCAAATATCCAAGTTCATCCTCTATCACATTGTCTGTCATTTTGGCATCCCTTCCACCATCTTCACCGATCATTGTACACCATTTGAAAAACAACATGTAGAGGATCTATGTGAATGCCTCCATATCCACCATCACTTCTCTAGTCCATATTTCCCCAAGGTAACGACCAAGCTGAGGCAACCAACAAAACCCTCCTCAAAATCCTCAAAAAGGTTGTCAATGATGCTGGTTGAGACTGGAACCTCCAAATCAATCCCAGTCTTTGGGTATATCACACTTCCTATCGCACTCCAATAGGCACCACACCCTATTCACTTGTCTATGGTGCTAAAGCCATCTTACAAATCAAGGTTGAAATCCCATTATTGTGTGTCTCACTCAAGAACTTGATCACAGATGAAGACTATCGTGTGGCACGACTCACACAACTGTATCTGTTAGATGAAAAATTCCAACAAGCATATGACCACCTGATTGTGTATCAGAACCATCTCAAAAGAAGCTACAACAAGAAAATATGCCCATGGAAATTTCAGGTGGGAGATCTATTCCTCAAAGAAAATCAAAAGGTAGGTACAGATTGAGAAAAGAAAGGCAAGTTTGAGGTCACCTGGTTAGGGCCTTACATCATCACAACATGCTTTGGCTTTGGAGATTATCCACTCTCTAATCCTGAAGGCAAACCCCTGAATGATCCCATTAACATCATTCATCTCAGGCGCTTCTATGCCTAAAAAGTTGGCGATATATTCCACTATTTTGAATAAATCCATAAAAAATATAAAAAGTCCTAAAAAAATCATTGTCTTGGTGAAAACCTGGTAAACAGGCGCCTTGATGATAGCAAAAAAGAAAAAAAAATTAAAAATAAAATTAAAAAATAAAAGCAAAAAGACTAAAGAGAAATCAAATCGTCCAATGGTGAAAACTTGGCAATCAAGCACCTTGGACAGGTATGTGTGGAGAAAACCTAACAATCAGGCATCACACATAGTGGACCGTATCATTATCTATCAAAATCTCATCCCCCTTTGCCTTATCTGTCGCATCTACCTAACACCAATCATGTCCCCATCACACAACCCATATTCCTTGGGTGTTCCTACATTGCACACGCTGTTGATGGGGTTTTGTTGATCGAGTCTGCCAACAGTCATAAGTTGTCACTGAGTACCGGGGTATCAGCCAACTCCACCTACAAAGGTTATCCAGGGAAGTGAGACTCCCCAGGCCTCCAAGCACCTAGGTGTCAGGTCTCGATGGTGCGGGGCTCAGTTGGGAGAAGTGACTGTTTTCGAGAGGGATAGCTGGTTTCTTCAACTCATTCTCTCCAGGGATTCAGGAAGGTAAGGTTTCTCCAAGCATTCTACACTTAGCAAATAAACTGAAAAGATCCTGCAGGGTTAGAAATGTCTCATCTACTTATAGTTATGTTTAAACATTCCACACATCACTAATGCTCTGATATACTATACTAAATACCAAAGAAATACACAACCATTAGTCCATATTTGATCAGTAGCAAGGGAAAGGAGGTTGTTAAGCTACTTAAAATATCAGAGCAGAAGACATGAAGAACATAAAACATAAAATACCATTAAATCAGAAGATCGAATGCCAACAACATCGTTGCAAGAACTCTCCCTTCTTCATTAATATTTCTTCCAGCAAGCACTGGTGCGTGATACAATGGTGGCTCCAAGGGAGCATCTAAGTACTGAATGCTTAAACAATGGAGCATTGAGCTCTATAATTGAAATGAAAATACTGCTTCTCTATTACTATGGATAGAAAAATCATCAATTTTGCCGACCCTTGGAAAAGGGTCGGACTTACAATTTATACACATTTTCATCTAACCTTAACCCTAACCCTATTTTACATTACACCGCAATAAAATATATTATCTAGGGGCCGGTACTACTTGCGCCACCCTACAAAAGACCTTGAGAAAAAATAGGCCTGACATGTCAGAAGAATAAGACAAGAAGGTAGAGTGGAAGAATCAGCCTCGAGAAGAGAGCCGGGAAAGAGAAGGAAGAAATCTGATCCCCGAGGATCGAGGCTACATGCCTCATAAATGAGAAATACGGCGCCCTATCTCCAATGTGCCAGGTGTACGTCCAAAGTGACACCTCGAGAAGACCATCTGTCAGAAAACCAACTGTTGATCCGATGTTCCTTGATGTAGCCAACTACCCTCTGACAATCTTTATTAACCACTTCTGAAAGTGACCGGTCAGCCTCGGGGACCGGGACACGGATCACTCGAAAGAATACAAAATTTAGGATCTGGGACTCTGAGATCCGGGAACTTATGTTCTGAAAGAATAAAGAATACAAAATGTTTGAGTTTTCTCTGGCCTCCAGAGAAAATTTATTGTTTCTTATTGTCATTGAATGTTTGGAGAAGGCGGGAGATTCCATCCTCATCAATTTCTCTGAGGCCGGACCGCTGGTACTTAGCCGCTTCAATTTGTTCCCCTAGCTCCGGAACATTATTCTTGAACTCATCGGCCATTTTTGCCGCATCATGGCCACTAAGGATCATGTGAGTTAGCCCTGTCATTTGAGTCCCGTCCAGTCCCTCTGGGGATTGATATTTGGACTCCATTGATTCATCGAACTTACCCAAAACATACTCCTCCGGAGTGCATGTATCAGTGCTGAATGGGTCAGCTCCAGAGACCTTTGTAACAAATGCCTTATACATATTTGAAGAATACTGAACTGTGTTGAATTTATCATGTAGAACCCCTACCAGTTGCTTGAGTACCTCCAATGTGAGGTCAAGTCTAGAGTGCTGGGTTCTCACAAAATCGAATGATTCTTCTCCCAGAATCCCAGACTTAGAGACCATTTCTTCCCCAAGGCTGAGGAGCTCTGCTATTTCTACCTTCCATGCCTCCTAGTTTTCCATATCACCCTCCCATATGTTAAGGGTGGTTTTCACCTATTGCAGAACGTGTCAAGCCACATATAAATCTGGAAGGGTGGATACCAGGAAACACCGGGTGTTTCCTACTTGCAGAGCGACCCACTCATCAACCGCTTGGGCCTTCTTCTTCATTGCTCGCAGGGAGTCTATGTCGCTCGAGGGTAATGGTGCATAAGATGTGGAGGTCTCTGGAGGAATCACACTAATAGGCCTGGCTAGCTCAGTAAGCAATCCCATAAGGTTCGTTGTCTTTTCCTTTCCCTCTTTGAGCCTTTGGGCCTCTTTTTCATATCGGGCCTCCACGGTGATGGTCGCCTCTTTTAACAGGTTCACTTTGCCCTGTTTCCCCCTTTTTCCCAGTGATATCTCTGTGATATCGTAATCTTCAGCCCTGATAGTTGCCTCATCGGTGTCTAGGGGAGGTGTTGCAACAACGACAATTGTTTCTCCTCCCGACCCGGTTCGAAGAGTATGAACCATCTGGGCTTTCTTGGCCTTTGGTGGGCCCTGGACTTGAGCCATCATTTCGACTAGAGAGAGGTGAGCTCTAGGGGTGGATGGGGATTTTCTCTTCTTTCTTTCTGTTAGGAATAAGGTGTCTCAACCTTGGATAATTCCTATTCTTATTATTTGTTTTGTAAAATGTATTTCTTGCAAATAATGTTGATGTGTTGGCATCTTGAATTGTGTGTAAGGAGATCATGGCTAAAACGGTTATGACGAATTCCTATGACACGTAAGAGCTATGTCAGGAAGATTCAATGACAGGTGAAGACATGTGGCAACTGATAAAACCCTAATACGATTATCTTTTGGAGTAGCCCTTAAAAGTGAAGAACATGATATAAGCGTTTGTTAGGGTTGTGAAGAGATGTGATGTGAGTGTATTGTTGGAACATTTTATGCTATCGTGATTTGTCTTCAAGGGTTTAGAAATCTTTTGAAAGAACTTGCATTGCAAGTGTATTGTAAGCTGTAATAGTTTTGATCAATACATTGTGAAGGTTTTGGAGTGCTGGGGTTTTTTACCGAAAGGTTTTCCCCAGGGTATATCATTGTGTCATTCTCTATTTTCTGTATGCATGGTATGTGGTTGCAATATCTTTGTTAAAGTAGTTAACGAATCTGAAATTGTAAGGATTTAAAAGAATTTGCACAATACTTTCCTATAGATATTAGTGTAGGAAGCTGTTTCCGCACCTGAGTTTCCTTACACTTTCAACTAACCATTGAGGTGGCAGGGGTGACTTATTTGCCAAAGTCTATTCTTTCAGTTCTTCCCTGGTGTCTTGTTGCTGTTCCTCCCTAGTGGTGTGAGTCTCACCCACCCCTTTCTCTTTATCTTGGGCTTCATCAGGAACATTTCTCCCGGCGATGTTTGTTTCCTCTGCCTTGTCCTTTGTATCTTCAGTTTTCATCAGCTGTCCCAGGGGTTTCCTCCTCTTGTTGTTCTTGCTATTCGGCCTCTGTCGCCAGGATCTCTTCTTCTTCTGATACATCCTTTGGTAATAGGGGAGGTACCAAACCAAGATTTAGATTTTGTGCCATGGTTATTACCTGCCCAAAGGTTTCTCCGGGGAGTGGCACTTGGAACATGACAGCTAAGTTTACGGTTGCTCCCGTAGGTCTGGTTCCCTTAGCGGACGCCGCTTGTTCACTCTGCTTTTGTTGGTCCACCTTCATATCTTGCATCTCTGGAACCTCGGAAGTGATCTCCTACTCTACCTCCTCTTCTTCCATCCGTTCCTCCTACTCTTGTGCAGGTCTTTGTTCCTCAACTTCCTCTTCTGTTGGGACTTCTTTCATCTGCTCGATCTCCCCCTATAAGTTACCGAACTCATTCATTGCAAAAACATCATCAAAATCATCCTGTGGAGGAGGGTTGGCTGGGACATTGGCAGGTTCTAGTTCCTTTTTCAGCTTTATGGAATCGGAAGAAAGGATCTCAACTTGTGGAGTCTGGGGCATCCCCAACTCTGGCTCCTTCTTGGGCTTCGGGTCAAGCCTCCTCCTTCTCTGGGTAATCAAGGGTGGGTCTGCATCCCTTATTGCTTCTTTCTCTACCGGATCCACCCCTGTTGCCTTAACCATCAAGGCTGATAGTTAAGGCGAGGATGGAGGATGAATTGGCCCGGCCATAAGCACTAATTCATCCCGGCCATAAGCACTAGGGTAGCCAGCCGTGTGATTAGCTTCTCCTTCATTTGCTGGGAGGCTGCTACCGATTGCCTTATTTTCTCTTTGATAGGGACTTCCTGCACAGTGGGAGTTGTGTCTACCCATTTTCCTTTATCTACTCTTTGTGGGGAAGTCCTGACCCCCAGAGTTAACTTTGGTAGCAGCTGGGCCGCTCGACGTACGCTTCCGGGGCACACCTTTTTGAAGTAGAGGTGGCTGCATTCAACTATGCTGCGAGTGAACTCTTCAATTATGGGCCCTTCCTACGCATCCCAGTTCACTGGTGGAAGGGCCAATTTATTGATCCCCTTTTCCTTGTACTGGGGATCGACCGTGGAGCCAATATCTAAAAAGTCCTCTGGCAATCTCCAGAGCTTCAATCTCTCCATCATCCCTGCGGTCATCCTGACAAAATGCCACCCTTGAACATCCATTTCATCCTGGCGATCCTCCCAGAAATCTTCCATATGATATTGGTGGGGCTCTAATTCCCAGGGGAGCGCTGCTGCGATCTTACCATGCGGATCAAAATGTTTCCGCGCTAAGTAAAATTCTGCCAGGTCATAGCTCTTAAGCTCATTATCCACCACTTTGGTGGTAGCCAAATTGCATGAATAATTCCTGCAAGTGATCAGGAATGGAATATTTGTTACCTTCTTTAAGGCTTAGAAGGTGTGCAGCTCCATCATTTTCCTGCAATATTCCAGGAGGACTATCTTGTCCCCGCAGTGTTTGGGCAACAAGTAGGGCTTCCCGGAGAAGCCGGTCACCCTTATATAAGTATGTTGCTGAAATTGTATATAATAATGTCTGTAACTCCAGACTAAATTCATCGCCTCTATGGACAGGCGGTATTCTGCATCCCAGGTGGTGTGAGCAGGTGGTAGTAAACGAAGGCATCGTTTACCTGACAAAAACTGGGGAAGTTGGCCTCCCATTGTATTTGTGAGAAGTGGTCCCAAGGGACCTTCTATCCCAGGCCGATCCCGAGCACGCCCTCTGTAAGTAACCTGTTGGTATGGGGCCGTTGTTGCGCCAGGGCCCAGAGGACATAAGAAGTCATATAAAACTTCTTCTTGGCTAGTTGGAGGAACTGGGAGTCCACATGGTTGGAGATTATGGCAGCCCAATCAAAATATTCCTCGCCCATGTTAATACCTAGCAAAAAGTAGTACATCCACCCGGAGAACTCCTGGGCATGTTGTTGTCCAAAGACCCGACATAAGGCTATCATCCTTGTTTGGATGCTTTCTTTGAATTCGGCCCTGGGTATTTCCAGCTTCATCCTCCTGAGATTCATCTCCGGGGTCTTTAGCCAATGAATGTTCATGTATATGCGTGCCGCTTCCTACAACTAAGTGAATTTGGCCAAGGCATCTGACCGGGTGACCACAGCTGGTTTGTCATATCGGGGGATCCCCAAGCCCCTCTGGAAGGTATCAGGATCGAGGGACACCAAGGGAGTAGGGTACCCCATTGGCTCTAGGGCTGCGAGCATAACAGCCCAGACAGATGTGTTGTAGTGTGATGAAAGTGTGAGAATAAGCTCTGGTGACTGCATAGAGCACGGGAAACAAACCGCCTTGAGGATCCCAGAGTTTCCAATTTGAATGACCAAAGGATCTCTGGCCTGTCACTGAATGTACATAACTTTGACCAAGGCCTACATTTCTGGCCATGTTTCGACGCTGGTGTCGGTGATGAGCTGGACTTTGGACTCGATCTTTGAGCCTGCAATGACTCCGTCCTTCACGTATTTCAGGCTCAAAGGCATCTTCTCCAAGGAATTTTCCAACTTAGATCTGACTTCCACCCTGGTACTTGCCGTGGAAGGTAGTTTCAGACTTTCGGGTGGTGAGGATGTAGAAGCTTCAAACATATTTGCAAATTTTGTTGCTCCAGAAACCTGCGAGGCAAGGCAACCGTCAGAGCCCATTAATAGACATATGCTTTGGGGTCCGGAGATCTTAACATCATGGCGTTTACTTCCCCTGAAAAAGTTAGCTTCGTTCAAAAACTCTGGACAACATACATATACATATTGCGAACTTAGGAATTTAATTAACCATCTAGGTCTGGGAATTTTATCACACTTAGTAAGAAAGACACGGGATGGGTGATGGCAAGAGACCCAGAGCCCGGGTAAGTAACTGTTGGTAGAGGTGTACAAAAAGTGGGCCATCAGATCCACGTGGGTGCCATGTGGGTGAGTAATAAATGGCAGTTATGGTGATGACGACGGAGCCAACTATTCAAATGTGCAAAAAGTGAAGGCCACTTGTGCAGATTTAAATGCGTGCATGGGTCATAAATGAAGGTCAGGCTAGTTTACAGAAGAGAGAGAAAATCACCTGTTTGAAACTGGCCAAGAGCCGAGTTTCAAACAGGTGGTATTCTGCATAGAGCGAGCTCACGGACAAAAACCAGCAATAGAGGCAGCACGACGAGCCTGCTAGGGTACCCATCAAGATACACATAGAATATACATCAAAGCTGAAGGATATATACATGCAAACCGGAGGGATATACAACAAATATACACTAAATCTACACATAAATACACCACAGAGAAAACACTTACAGGAAACCAGACAAAGCACAAAATATTTACAACTTCCTACACTATGCACAAACTAGATTACACCTGCACAGAGGGCGGACAACCCTCTGGCAGAGCTGACCCACCAACGGGTGGCAAACTAGAAAGAAACGCAAGGCAAGCAAACAAAAGCAAAAGCAACCCAAGACCCACAAAACTAGAAAAAAAGAAAGCCGAAGGGAGAGGAGGCACCAACCTAAAAATGTAGAAAGGAGAGGAAAGGAAACCTTCGCGAAAGCTCTGCAACAGCTTCAACTGCCAAACAATCACAACTCGCCACCACAAACCACTCATAATCACTCAGAAATGCTCGAAATGATTAGCACTAGATTATTGCTAAATTACTGCAAATCGATCTGAAATTGCTCTGATTGCTTAAGTGTTTAATCGTGGTAAATGTGAAAATGACAGGTAATTTCTATTTATACCAGTGATAAAAAGAAAGCTACCTTTCCATCCACAAACTCTGGACAAATTGACCTCTGGATTCTGGGCCCGGGGATTCCATGCGATAATACCATCTTAACGAAAGAAGACATCACTATGAGGAATCCCACAGTCTGGAATCTGGGTCCCAACAAAGGATGACCAACTCTGGGACCGGGGTCCCGTAGGCACAAGAGACCAACAAAACAAAGCAAAACTGCGGGGAAGAAAACCCCAGAGAAGGAAAATAAGGGAAACAAAGAAAAAGACAAGGGAAGAGCCAAAAAGTAGAAAAATAAAAAGGGGGCCCCAACATTTTGCACACAAAATGTAGGGACGGGGATGCAGGACATAACAAATGGCAACTATCTATGACAAATGTCTTAGCGCATTTGAGAACTACAGAATCTCTAGTTAGCAAAAACTGGAACAAGTCGTTGCTCAAAGTATCTTGCAGGCAAAGAGTAACACTGTCTGAGAAAATTCGGCCACACGAGATCCAGTCCATAATCTTTTCATCAGTGGTGGAGTGTGTGCTTTAGAAGGAAACCAAGCCGATGACCTTTGGGAGGAGTAGAGAAGAGGCACTAATTACATCAAACCACAAAGTCATTAGATTTGCTCATTTCTCCCAAAGACTGGAGCTTCGTCCCGCTTCCCTTTTCTTGCAGTTTTGTTTCTGGGTGGGAGGGAGGTACTTCTTTCACCATTAAGCTTAAGCTTAGCTAATTTTAATGGTGGTACTTCTTTCACCCTTCCACCTATTTCATATGTCGAGTAGGAGATAAAACACTGGACTCAAAAATAATTCTTTAAAAGTTTAGACTTGGGTCAACCAACTAGTACAACCGATCTACCCTCGGTGTGTCTGATTACTTGTTCTTCATTTTTATTTCATTGATTGCCAGACTTCCAAAAATAAACCCGATGGATATTGCTCAAAATGTACCACCAAGCCTGTAAAACAACTCTAGAGGCCGGATCGATTCCACTATGCCAAAGACAGATTCTTAAGTTCACCATGCTACAGACATCATCCCAGGAGACCAGAGTTTATGCAAAGCATTCCAATCCTCACAAGAGAGAAAAAAATGCCAGAACCCAAAAAAAAAAACTAGAAATGAAAATAAAAACCACCAAAAGAGGACTGCCCCAGAGGGCAGCCAACAAGGCTATTTACAAGGCACGGTACCTCCCAACAAGGCATCGAGATAGTGCTTGAGAAATTGTCCATTGATGGGCAATGGGACAGGTTCTCCAATCATGGTGTTAAGGTGGTAAGTGTTTGCCCCGCAGATTTTTGAGATTAAATATGGTCCGAGCCAGAGCCGTTGGAACTTGGTGTGCTTACCTTTCTTTTCCTGGGCCTTGTCCCACAATAGGACTAAGTCCAAAATCTAAAAAGCCTTGTATTGGGCTCTATGGTCAAACCATCATTTTACCATTGCTTGATGACATGTGAAATGTTCAAGGGCTGCGTCTCGCTGTTCTTCCATTCTCACAAGATTTAGGAGCCGAACCTCCACGTTGCTATCCTAGTTGCTGAATTCCTGCATAAACTGCAAAACTGGGATCTATAAGTTGATTGGGAACACAGGGTTCTGGCCATAAACCAGGTGGAATGGGGACGTTCCCAGGGCGGCTTTGATTCGAATGCGATCCACCCAGAGGGCGAATTTCAACTTTTGGTGCCAATCCCGGGGACTCTATTCTAGCAGGTGCTTGATCACTTCAAGTAGATTTTTATTCATAGATTCAGCAACACCATTCCCCTGGGGGTAATAGTTGCTGGAAAACTTTAGAGTGATCTTCGATTGTAGGTCTACTCGAGTAATTGCGCTGAAGAAAATGCCGGACCATTGTCATATACTAAAGCAAAGGACATTCCAAACCTTGTGATGATATTTTCTTCTACGAATTTGATAACTACATCTGCTGTGTTATTCTTGCAAGGTATAGCGTCAGACCACAGGGTGAAGTAATCAATAGCAGTAAGGATGTATCGGTGGTTGGCAGACAAGTTGGGGTTGATTTCCCTGATGAAGTCAAATGCCCATTGGGCAAAGGGCCTAGCCTCAAAGACTAGTTGCAAAGGCATAGCCGGGTTACGCTCATGATGCGCTACAGTTTGGCAAGTGTGCACCTCCAAATGTGAGTGTAAACATCTTTAAATATACAAGGCCAATAATATTCAGCCTGAAGGATCTGATGGGCGGTGGCGTCAGTGGAGCCATGCCCGGTTCCAAACTACCCGTGAAATTCATCAATCATTTTCGCAGCTTGGTCTCTGTCGATGCACTGGAGGTACACTCCCTCATAATTCCTGCGGTAAAGCGTAGAGTTTTTGATCATAAAGTGAGCGCTTTTCATCCGCAGGGCGCGACATTTATTGGGAGGAAACCCTTTCGGGCATTTGTTGTTCAATAGAAAATATACCAGATTGGTATACCACGGGTCTCAAGTGATGGACTCCACCGTGTAAGTTTGGCATTCTATGCGGGGAGTGTCTTCTGCCATCACTCGAATCAGTCCCTGACGTTGGAATATCTTCATGGGCTGCATTTCTAAATCATATTCCTCGAGGATGGCCATCCATTTCCCTCGTCTTTCACCCAACTCGCTCTGCATTAGCAGAGACTTCATAGTTTGGTCCGGGATGATAGCATGCACCTTGCTCCAGAGAATGTAATGCCAGAATTTCTTCACGGTGCGAACAAGAGCAAAGCCCTGCTTTTCTAGTGATGAATATCAGACTTTGGTGATCTTGAAGGGGGAGCTCATGAAAGCTATTGGTTGTTCTTCCCCTTCAAACTTTTGAGTCAACATTGTCGCGACAGAATGCGGCGAAGCAAATGAGTAAATATAAAATGGAAGGGAGTAGTCCAGACTAGCCAGGACAGGTGCTTCCATTATTGTCTATTTGATCTGGGTGAATGCCTACTTTGCTTCAGGACTCCACTCAATCTTGGTATCCTTTTTCATCATTTCATTGAGTGGTTTGACTATCTCGGCAAATCCAGTGATGAACCGCCGGACAAAGTTGATCTTTTCGAAGAAAGACTGCATCTCTTTCTTGTTGTTGTACATCTGTAAGTTTAGCAGCGCTTCAACTCTCTCAGGGTCAATGGATATGCCCTTCTTGGAGATGATATGCCCGAGAAATTTCCCTTTAGTGACCCCAAATATGCACTTCCTCGGGTTGAGGGATATTTCATACCGACGACACCTCTCACAGATCTGAGCGAGATGGGTGGAATGGTCATGCCTATCCCGGGAAAAGATGGTCAAATCATCCATGTAGATGATTATGCACCGATTCACAAGGCCTTCAAACACAATGTCCATGGCCTTTTGAAATATGACCCCTGCGTTAATCAAACCAAAGGGCATCCTCCTGTATGCAAACATTCCCCACTTGGTGGTAAATGTTGTTTTCTCTCTATCTTCGTACTTAACCATGACTTGGTTATACCCAGAGTGCCCATCCAAGAACGACATCATTTGGGATCCATTCACTATCTGTAACACCTCATCCAACGAAGGGAGAGGGTGATTATCTTTCTTGGAGGCCTTATTCAAGTTTCAGAAATCTACGCAAAGGCGAAGTTCACCGTTCTTCTTTCTCACAGGGACTAGATTGGCAACCCACATAGTATGCCAGATTGGAAAGATTATCTAGGCTGACAGTAATTTCTCCACCTCCTGGCGAATTAGAGGCTCGATCAGTGGGTTGACCAGTCGTTGCTTTTGCCAAAAAGGCTTAGCATCAGGCTTCAGGGGGATAGTATTAGTCATAATGGATGTGTCGTATGTTTTCAGATCCTCATATCCCCATGCAATTACGTCTATATATTCTCAGAGAACCGTGAGAATCTTCTCCTTCTCCTTAGGGGAGTAGGAGGTGCCAATGTGTATCATCTTCTCTTCACCGGGCTGGCCGATGTTTACCTTTTCAAACTTTCCTCCCTCAGAGGGAGATGACATCTTTTCTCGGGCCCGAGCGTCTGAGTCAAAGATTTGTTCAAGTGCAACCATCCCCTTTGGGATGGTATTAGTGGGTAGGTCCATGATCCCATCGTCTTTGTCACCCTGCCCAGTATCATCATGATCTCGTTCCTCTACTATCTGGTCTTCAAAGACACCAACATTGGCCATGAAGGCTAGGATAGGTTGATCGTCCTCAAAAACCTAAAAGTGGGTGACATTATCTGGAATGGACGGGGTGGGGACCATTTCAACTAAAAATCTCCGCAGTCACGAGCTGGCCATGGGCTCAAGTTTGCTAGTAGAAATGACAAGGGCATCTGGGACATAGTTCCATCGTCGGGGAATAAGATCAATGCCAAAAGCATAAAAATATTTAATAAGGCTCCAAGCCCAATTGCGGTATGCGGCCAGTCTCTTGTCGTGACATGTATACTGACTCCAGATCTATTTGACAACCAGCTCTGAATCACCCAGGGCTAGGAGGTGGGTGATTCCTTTCCTTAACGTAAATAAGAGTCCAAGGACCAAAGCCTCACACTCCGTAACATTGTTTGTGCAGTTGAACTACAATCTGTAGGATGCGAGGAAGGATTTCCATCACGGGTTGATTAATTCTACTCTGACCCCGCAGCCTTGTTTGGATTGGGACCCATCGAACTTAAGGGTCCAAAAATCATTATTCACATTCTGGGGCTGGGGAGCGGGAGTAGCCTTTAGATTGTTCTTTGGGGACTTGGGAGGAGCTTCCTCCCGAACTATTGGCATGCGGGTGGGATCTACCTCCGGAGGAGTTTGGATTTGGAATTCCTGGGGAGATGGTATCAAAGGAGTGCATCCAATAGGAACACTGGGCCTCGGGGAATACATTATGCATTCTCTATCCCAGAGGGCGTCGATGTGCTGGGTAGCGATGGAAAGGCAGAGTCCACACTCAAGTTCTGAATGTTTTTGATAGTGTGCTCGGCACCAAGTGCTAGACAAGAGTGTAGCGGGGGTTGCTATTGCACCTTGAGAGTCAACCTCAACTCTCAGTTTTTCTTCTAAGTCTTGGGTTCTCTGCAGAACTATGGGATCCTCCCCGAGGGTGAAATTGAATGTTAGGATTTCAAAGGGTCGGTACACCCTGGGAGAAGTCTTAGAGAAGAAGACCTCACTGACCCTCCTGACCTCGGTAAGGGCCTGCTTCATTCGAGGTTCACTTTCAACCTAGATCTTGTTTGATTCTCCTTCCCAGGGGAGCCATAAGTGGGAGAAGTTGGTCGAATAGTATCCGTTCAAGGACTTAGACCAATTCTGACTTAATAACATCCCATAAGTCTCTGGGATGTCCACCACTTGGACATTGATTATGCTGGCTATCCTGGGGTCCTAGATAAGCTGTATCCAAACATTCTTCAATTCCCCCACCATTTTTATGGCAGTCTTATCCAGCTGGATCACTGCGCCATTAGATGGGGTGGGATGGAATCTGAGCTTCTGGCATATGGATAAGGGCATGATGTTGCCCGAAGCTCCAGAGTCTACTAAGAAATTGTGTATATTTTTGCCTTAGATATTCAGGCCTAGTAGGAAGGGAGGATCCTCATTGTTTCCCCAGAAGATATCCGCATTGGCATCCTCAAAAGAGATAGTCTTGGGTGGGCGACTGACGACTTCTGGGTTTTCCAAGAGCTTCAGAAGAGACTTCTTCTGCTCGGGACAATTTAGCAAAACCTCCATCAAGATCATGGAGGTGGTGGTGTGCTCTAATGCCTTTGTAATGTCAAATCTTCCTCCCAGGGATTGGTGACTTCCCTCGGCTAGGTCTTTCACTTGGTTAGAGCTCGAACCTTTTAGAGGGGCGGGCCGATCAGTTGCGTTATCCCGGGGAGGAGTGTTCTTGATAGGCGGTGTAGGCATGTAAGCTAGTCCTTTACCAGCCTAACTCCGGGTGTTGTATGGAGTCCATGGGTTGGTGAAGGCATTGGCCTCAAAGGGTGAGATAGATTTATCAAAGAACCCATGCAATTTGGATTCCTCTTCATCTTCCCCAGAAGTTTCAATGAAGATGGTCTCACAGGTGAAGGCACTGTGGGTGGACTCTTGCACAGGAGGCTCTAGGGGAGTAGTATCATGTGATTATTGTCTATCTAGCTGGGAGATCATGATGACCTTTTCCAGCGTGGCGCAATTCACCTCATTGTGCAAGCCCGTGTCGTGCAATCTACACTAATTAGTCATGGACTGGAAATCTGCGACTAGTGTGAAATGTGATGGTCCAGCACCACTTTGGTTGGTATTCTAGTTCAGAGGTGGACCTTTGGTGTTCGTGTTATTATTCCATTGTTGTTGATTAGGTTGAGGCTCGTTGTTGAATTTTCTTCCCCCGACATTGTTGTTTCATTGGCCGGAGAAGATATTCCCTCTCTGGGAATTAGAATTCTGGGGTGCATAAGACCCCGCCTTTAGCTGACCCATGTCCACAATCAGGGTAGACAACATTTATTAGAGGGACTCAACCTTGGCGGTCAACTAAGTATTTGCATCACAGTGTGACGGTTGTTGTTGTTGGTTTCCAAGGAAGGCAGCCGCATTCACCGGAGTCAAAGGCGGAAATCCTCCAGTCGTGGATGACTGAAAGAAGGGCACTCTGGGCGGTTGTGTCTGAGGTTGTTGTGCCTGCTGTGGCTGATTCCAAGGGAAGGCTTCTAGACCTGATATTGCCTGAGTCTGTGAGGGATAAACGTACCGGGCCTGTTGATCTATCAGCGGTGGTGGGGGATTCATTGCCATCGCGGGGGCACCTATTGCCAGATTGGGGTTATATCCCTTGGCGTACACTATTCTGCCGGGGATCATGTTAAAGGGCGTGCTCTTCCCAATCCTGCCTAGGGATTTGTTGAGACCACGGGATAATTCTAAGGCTAGATTGTAAACCTTCGCAAAAGTGTCCTGGTCGCTCGCGGCGGTGGTTCTCTAGAGGAGAGTCGCAAGGAAGGGGTCCATCACGTTAAGATAAGTCTATATGGTTACTTTCGGGGATGGAATAAAAGGGCCTGTGCATCGCTTCAAGGCACACTAGAACTGATGGTTGAATGCCACAAGAGGCTCATTGGGTTCCTTCCTAATAGAGATAAAATGGCTATGGGACCAGGATGGGTCCACGTGTATGTGAAAGGAAGCCAAGAAGGCATCCTCCATGTCCTGCCAATTGTTAATGGAGTTGGCGGGAAGGTTAAGGTACCAGTTTAACTCACCCTACCCTAAGGACAGGGGAAACATCCGGGTCACAACATCTTCATGTTGGATCCGGTGTCGATTAATAGCATCCTTTGATGAAGGGAAAGGTAGGAGAATCCCCAATGGAGATGTCCTAGCCCCAGCAAATAACCACACAATGGAAAAAAAATAACACCACAGAGATTTAGATCCACACAATGCAAATACTCATAATAGAATCATCATATTTTCATCCAACATGCCCGGCTGTAAGGCCTTCCGGGTTATGGACAAATACAATGCAATTACAAGAGGAACTCCACAAGATCTCGCAAGGTCCAAACCAAACCCCAGCCACACTATGGTAGAAACCTCTAGGAAGATCCAAACTTGTGCTCGCAAGCCCACCAAGCAATCTCCTTGTTTCCCAAGCCACAACTACTAGTTCCTCTCAAAACTCGTTCCTTTGCCTCTTCCTCTGCTCTAGGATGGATGAATAATGACTAAAGACTTCTCCCACAACCCCTACTTATACCAATCTAAGCCACAAGTCAGCCCAGAACATAAATTAAATACAAACACATAAATTAAAAGCCACAAGTCGGCCAACAACAACAATTAAATGCCCAAAATTGATGTCTTAGTAAAATCGCGATATCTCCTAGCTCCAAATGAATTAGGACTTGTGCTTTGAACCGTAGGTAGAAATTTAGGCCCTCTTCAATCCTTGAAATTTTCATCCTCTAACTCTTTGTGGAATATTACTTATACGGCCTGTAATAGGCACCAAATTCCTAAGCAAGGCCGAGCTCCTCCCAGTCCATGCCAAGCAACCAAGACCATGCCAAGTTCCATTAAATACATCAAAACCAATTACCCAAGACCCAAGTAGGTTTATCCAACTCTACCAAACCCCTCACACATGAAAATAAGTCCACATGACTCCATAAAATCTCCCAAACATGCAGGATAGCCAACTACCCTGGGATGCTCCTGCATCAGACTCCCCAGGTGCGAAAAGATATTCTGAATAGCTGGAAGAACATCATTCAGGATTCAACACATAAATCCCCAAATGGTTCTTCACATACATGTCCTCCAAACCCTCATTATATAAACTCTTTCCCTTGTTCTGTTGCTGCTTCTTCTGCACATCCTTCCTCGATGTCCCACAGGTTTGTTGTCCACACTGACCTCTAACCTTTTCAGAATATGCCAACTCAACTCGGCTGCCAATGCTCAGGTTCCTTCTACCAACCTCTTCCTTTTGCAAAGGA